>JAODAL010067210.1:0-17400 GCA_025379985.1 Phyllomedusa bahiana
CCTCCAAATGTCATTGTGCCACGCCTGACCTCATGCTGCTGTGGCTGCCGCCGTCACCTTCCACACTCTGTCACTAATGTTGCCACCTAGCTCTAAGCTTGTTTTTTTTCCAGCTTTCGCTAGCATGACTTTTCAGGTTTAACATTCCCCTTGAGTTTTTTGGTCAGTTTTGCCCTCTTAAGTGCCCAGGGAATTTTATAGTGAAGCGATTCTAAGAGCGGCGGCAGTCATAGTGCGTGTCATACTAAATCACAACATTGTATGAAGACCAAACCAAGCACCCTCTGCATATTTAAGCATGGCAAAACGTTCTACAGCACCCCCTGCAGGCTCTGGGCATCCTGGAAAATAGCTGTTTTTTAAACGTGATTCGTGCCGAAGTAATTCGGACCGAAACGAATTTTGTCGGAAAAATCGGCGAAGTGACCGAACCGAATTTTTGAGAAATTCGGCCATCTCTAATTGTAAACAATTCATTCAGGACCTAGGCGACTTTAGAGAGAACAGAGCCTATAGTTTCTCTGGACCAAATCACGACAAAAGAAATCTTGGATTGGTTTCAACAAGTGAAACAGACATCTCAGACTGATATAGAAGGAAGAACCAATGGGAATTCTCCCATAAATAGAGGGAATAAAGGACGTGGGAAAGGTAGCAGACGTAGGGGACAACAAAAACCTTTTTTTTAGAACGTCAATACCCATTAAGGGAGCTGTCAACTCCGAAATAGAGAAAAACGGGCAATTGAATGACCAACATCAAATATTAAATCTATCGTCTTATAAACTCACTGTATTAGAGATGAATATTATAATGAAAGGACTTTTGTTTGTCCCAACAGTTAAATTTAATCTCTAACTGGGTAAAAGACAGCTTTTTGGACGAAAGGTGCGTTGGCATAAGTACCACGCGCTAAAAAACAAAAGTGAATGTCTAGAACTGGGCATTGAGGATGTCAGACTTCTTTACAATCTGGCAGACTATGACATACATAATGGAAAAGGTCCCTTCACTAAGCTAGCCCTAAAAAGCAAGAAAATACCTCCATTAGGAGATGTTTCCTGTATTAACATTCATATCTAGAGAAATGAAAGATCTTGAACATTTGAAAAAGGTAACCCGTTCTCAAATTGTACTTTTAAAGAGAGGCAATTTCAAAGAGAACAAAATAAAGAATGTCATAAAATCCTCAGATAAGGAGGGGAACATTGTTCTAATGAACCATATAGACTATAGAGATCTGTGTAACAGACTTTCGTGCGATCACACTTGCTATCAAGTTCTGAGGCAGGATCCATCAGAGAACTATAAACGGGAACTGTTGGGAATACTTTCATTGGCAAAAACGAATGAATTGATTAGTGCCTCTGAGTTTGAGTTCCTGTTTCCCAAAATTGCAACTTTCTATAGCCTTCCAAAGATCCACAAGGGTACTAATCCTTTAAAGGGGCGACCTATAGTCTCCGGTATAGGCCGTCTCACACAAAATTGTGGAATCTATTCTTGATCAGGTCTTGCAAGCCTTTGTTGAATCACTGTCATCCCATACACGGGACACCATGGATTTCCTTAGAAAATTGGACGGAATATCAACATCAAAAGATAGCTTCTTAGGAAGCATCGATGTGGAATCACTGTACACGTCCATACCACACGAGCTTGGGGTTAAGGCAGTTGAACATTTCTTGAAAGGTAGAGGTCAACAATTTGACTGACACTAGATTCATATTGGATCTTCTCACGTTTGTCCTAACTAGGTATAGTTTTCCATTAAAAAGAAAAAAATTCTATCAATTAAGAGGGACAGCCATAGACAATGCCTGCACCCCAAGCTATGCAAATCTATACTGAGGATGGTGGGAGGACAGAATAGAATTTGGAGATGAACTTGTAAAACATATTGAGAACGTTGGTTTCTATACTCGTTACATCGATGATATATTTATTCTATGGAATGGGAAAAAAAAAAAGAGGAGTTCATAAATTTCGTTGAAAACCTAAACCAAAATGATATGGGACTCAAATTCACGTACGAAATAGACTACACAGCTTGCCTTTTTAGACATAATGGTCTCTAAGGGACAAGATGGAAAATTGAGAACATCTATTCTCCGTAAAAAAACAGCCTGTAACTCATTACTTCACTGGACTAGTGGTCATCCCTATCCATTGAAGAAAGGAATTCCACGGGGACAATTCCTGAGATTACGCCGGAATTGTTCCTCCAAAAATGAATTTGTTAATCAAGCAAAAGTATTACATCAGAGATTTAGAGAAAAATGCTATCTGGAGAAAATACTAAGAGAGTCATACCACTGCACTCGGCACAGATAGGAGTCACCTTTTAATTCCCAAGCAAAGAGAAATAGGACCAAAAACAGGAATTCTGAGATTAATCGGAACCTTTGATGAAGCCTCGAGTGAGGTAAAAAGTATCCTTACTAAGCACTGGGACATCCTGTTGATGGACCCAAACATTAAGGATAAAATAGGTCCTTATCCAGCAATCACATATAGAAAAGGATAAAGTTTGAAAGACAAACTTGTAAGTAGTCACTATGTACCCCCCTCCAACGATACAACATGGCTAGGAAGGCAACCGAAGGGCTGCTACAAATGTAGCGGATGTATTGGATGCACTTGAAACAGGGAAGACCTTTTGCAATGCAAAAACAGGACGGTTGTTTACAGTTAATAATTTTATTAATTGTTGTTCGAGGGGAGTGATTTATCGCATCAAATGCCCCTGCGGACTTGAATACATAGGGAAGACCGCCCGCAAATTGAGAAGGAGAATCAGGGAACATCCCTAACGAGACCCCAATATCCAAACATATTTGGAACCAACATGGAGTATTTAGAGATCTCAGAATAATGGGAATCGATTTAATAAAACCCAATGAGAGGAGAGGAGACCTTGATCAGGATCTCCTTAGACGAGAAACCTTCTGGATCTATATGCTGGGCACGGGATACCCACAGGGACTTAATGAGCAACTAAATTTTAGTTGCTACTTATAATGGCGGTCATTTAGCTATAGTCTTTCATCTTTTGGCAGCATGAGCGGTATATATATATATATATATATAAAAAAAAAAAAACACATACACCGTGTTGGAAATGGCTAATTCTTTATCTATTTCATCATTGTCTTTTTGTTGATATGAATCTTAAAAACCGGATACATTTTTTGATACACTATGTTGTGATACAGGTGACTGAGTGGTGGATATGTTCCCCCCATTGGAAGGAAGGAAAGGGCGTTTCTCCTATCTATGGGTCTCTTTTTTTAGTCTCTAGGTATTGGATACATCTGTGATTCCATTTATATTACATCCAATGGGGTCGGTGTTAAAAACACTAATTTGTGGATGTCTGCAACTGTGTAGGCATTATCTCTCTAATGGTTAATTGATATGCATCATAAGACTACTTTGATCTTTCTTAGAACATCTATTGTTTAACCCATGTCAGGATTATGCATGACAGCGCCAAACAAGACCTCTTATTGATCCCCTGAACTTCTGTTCGGGTTGTGGGTGGAGATTACTACTAATCATGCCTTACCTGGGTGGACCATGATACATCCTGGTTGCGATGAACACCGCGGTTTGATAAGCGGCGCTCGCCATCAACACCCGCTCTTAGGGCGGAAGCGGTCATCCGCTGTCCGCATACTATGGGCGGAAGTAGTCACTCGCGGTCCGCAAACTATGGGCGAAGTGATGTAAGCCGGAAACCGAGCGCGGTCATGTGACCGCGGCGGATGCCGGAAACATCCGGCTCCCGGTTCTATTTAAGACTTGTGAGACTAAACAAGAGATGGCGGGCACATCATAGCCCTTCCGGCGGGACTTGGAGCCATACGCTCTGTAGCCCATCTCTGACCTCTACATCTTAAACCACTATTTGGTGAGTTCAGACCCAGTTATCGAAACTATAAATTTGAGTCACTGATTTACTGGTGGCTGGAGTGGGTGGGCATGCTGATAGCAATCCGCCAAGACTTAAGCACGGTAAATCAGATTAGACTAAGGATAGTTTTTTTTTCATATTTTCATTGCGTTTGATTTTTGGATTTTCAGATCTTTATATGTCACCCTTTTGGTCCCGTGGTGGGTTGAAACATGTTGGGACGGTATAGGACGATTGTATAAGGGTAAGATAGGGGTCTGTAGGGAGAGTCACCGCATCTGCGGGGTCGCCTTTTTGGGGCGAGTGCTCTGCTTATTGGGTGCAAACATTGCCAGGGACATATCGGGATGAGTTCATTCTCGGTCTTTACCTGGTGACACCCAATATGTTTCTATGATGTATGTGATAGTCACAATATTGAAAAGAATATATATATGACTGGAGTTTCAGCAACAAGTCAAATAGTAATTTTTTAAATTGTGAAGTTATATTTTAGATTTTATCTTCTAAACAAACTATATAAACTCCATTTTTTAGTGGTTTTTTTAGTTGATGTTATGGAGTAATTGCCCGATTTAGTAGGTATCAGCAGGATTAAGTTCTTTTCTTCAGGTCTTAAGATTAAAACAGACAAATCCCCAGTTTAACCTCTGTTGTGGGTAAAATGTTTGTAGATTTTCTAAGAGATGCAATACTGGAGTATCTCACAAAGTAAATGTATAACGCCGTTCGAGCATGGGTTTATGAAGGATCGGTCCTTTCAAACTAATCTCAGTTTATATGGGTGGTTACTTTTAGACTGGATCGGGGGGGATGGGAGACATTGGATGTTATATATCTGGATTTTCCTAAAGCATTTGATACTGTGCCACATAAAAGGTTAAGTAAAAGGAGAATGATTGGACCGGGGGAAAATGTTTATTAACTAAATCTATAGGATGTATGTTAAGAGCCCCTCTTTAACATGCAACCTATATAGAGATAAATAATGCTAGCATCCAAGACAGACAAGAGAAAGTTCATGTGAGATTTATTGGATGTATAAACTCAATATGGTTTGACCACATGGCTTGAATTAAAGACAATAGAAGAGATTCATTCTGTTGTACAATTGTACTAAGTTTTAGAAAGCAGTGTATACGGCATGTTTTAGCCATTAGTTATCAGACTGGCACATGCAGTGTCTAGTCTTTCTAGCAGACATTTCCCTTGTTAACATTACTAAAGGTCATTTTAAATCCTGGTTCTTTTAGTGAATACAATTCTTCAGTTTTATTTTTAAAACAGCAGTGGAAACTGTCAGTGCATATTTATAATATTAATGGTTTTTGAATTACCTTTATCTTAAATCGCATTGCCTTGTCTGGAGAAAGCCCATTAAGAATTGAGCGATCCTACAAAAACTGCCCTTTTACCAGCCAGCATGTATCTGATGAAGCGAGAAGTGTAGCTCATGAAACAAGTCATTTTATGCAATACATAACCAATAGATCTTACTTTTTTTTTCTACTAACGTTTGTTACTGAGTTTTCTTACTCAACTGTGCTCCCTGACCATGCTTTGAAGATTAATACTATATAATCTACATACAATCGAGGATCCTGACGGATACCACGAGAGAAGCTGCACCAGTTTACCCCTTAACACTAGAAGTCCCAGAAATTTCAAGCTCCCCCTTGAAGTCCTGAAAGAGGGTCAAATGACCTTTAGTCCAAAAAGACAACTCTGATGGCTCCAATTAGCATCCTCTCATTTGCAAATGTGGCTATTGTCTGAGGAATCTGCAGGGGACAATTGTGTTGATCCACCTCAGGTCTTCTAAGAGTGTAAACAAAAGAATGTAAGCTGCTCCCCAGTGCATCTGCCCACCCGCTAGCAGCTTTGTTGTGCTGGGAATATGCATAACATTGCTAACACCTTAGCATATTTGCATGCAGCCTTTTGTTCTGTGGGGGATAAATAGGTGACTGCTTCACCTATTTTGTACACAAGAAACAAAATGCAGAGAAGGCACACCATTCAACAGGCATTGGAACTGATCCTGAGCAACACCAACCCTTCTGACTCAGATGAAGACAGTCCTTCAACTGGATTCAGACTCTGAGCTGTCTTCAGGTTAGATTTTTCAAATTACCGATTTTTATTTCCCGACTATCTTATTTAGAACCAAAACGTTAATTTTAAATCATTTATCTTGCAGATGAGGAGACTCCTCCTCTACCAAAAAAGAGAGCTCGGTTGACAAGTGAGCCGACAGACCGCAAAAGATGGCACGGTGTAGCGTGAAGTAGAAGTGGGGACCGTCTCCATTTCACCCCAATAGAACCGTACCCTACAGATGGAGAGCCAAGTGTTAAGGCCAGACAAAGTGTCTGGAGTCGCCTTCAGAGTTTCCTCTGTTTTATCACTCTTGACATGCTTCGTAGCATTCAAGAATGGACTACTCAACATGCACATCACACGGAGCAGGTGGATTGGTTCATGGGTCTCCCGGAACTAATGGCATTTATTTCAGTCATTATCTTGCAGGGGGTGACCAAGGTTCCATCACTACGTGACAGCTGGTCAGCAAACCTGGCAAACCCAAGGATCATTGCAACTATGACCCAAAACCGCTTCCAAGACATCATGCAACACCTACACTTTGATGACATGTTCACACGCAGTGAGTGAGTGGAGACCGATAAGTTTGCTGCAATCTCCGATGTGTGGAGATAGTTTGTCAACAACTGCATCGCATCCTACAACCCTGGTCGACATCACTATTGATGAACAGATTTTCCTGTCAAAGACTCACTGCTGTTTTCTGCAATACATTGCAACAAAACCAGACAAGTTTGGCATCAAGTTTTGGGTGGCTCGCAACTCGAAATCAAAAGTACATCTGTAATGTCCTCCCATATCTTGGCAAGGACCCAAATCCTCCCAGCGTGGAGAGACTGATGGAACCATTCATGGACAAGGGCAGAACTGTAACCACGGACAATTTCTTTACATCATGTCACTTGCACAATGACTGCTTAGCCAGAAAACCACTATCCTCGGCACAGTCAACAAGAGTCGCCGGGGAATTCCTCAATCCGCTAGACAGATGAACCGCACTGAATTCACCACTCAGGTGTTTTCAACCACTGGTGCCACACTGACAGTGTATGCACCCAAACGAAAGAAGGCCGTCTACATTCTCAGCAGCATTCACAGCATGGTTGAGACTGAGGATACCAACAAAAGGAAGCCAAACACCGTCACACAATACAACCACACAAAGTGCGGTGTGGATGTAATGGACCAAATGGTGCGGGAGTACAGCGTGCGTGCAGGAACACGGAGATGGCCAGTCACCGTGTTCTACAACATGATTGACATGGCAGCACTGAATGCTCATGTTCTTTATCAGGTATGCACTGGGGTGAAGGAGAGACGGGTGGACTTCCTGGTTGAGCTTGCAAAAGATTTAGGTGGCTCTCATGTGACTGAAAAGGCACGCAAGGAGAAACTCCTTCGGCAACAACCTTCCACATCCAGCCCTGGCAAAAGGGCCAAGTGTCAGGTCAACCATCGATGCACGAACAATTGTGCAACAGAGATGTGTTGACTGCTACAAATACACGTGTGGCAAATGTACCAGGGACATACCCAGGCAGTGCCAGGTTTGTTCCGACAGTGCAGACAGACTGCTGAGTGAGTGCTGAAATGCTATTCACACAAGGACATGCCACTCCCACCCAGCCCTCCTCAATGGGAAAACAACAACCTCCTGTGTTGTGACCGTAATGGCCTTATTTACTTAACAAAGGACGATGATTATAGGTGGTTTGCTTAAATCCTCCAGGTCATTCGACCCGTTTCTGGGTTCCAAAGGTAGAAATGTTAAATGACCCCTCTCTGGGACCTAGTGTTAAAAGATGTCCAAAAATATATTGTACATCATAAAATCGATGAGCATGTATTTAACACCTGTGAGAGCGCAAATAGTGTAATACATTTGTTTTCTTTCCTCTTCTCGGTCCTGCAAACTGTGTGGAGTCTGCAGCAGTGAGAAAGGGTTAAGAATCACAGCAACATACATGATTTAACACCAGTTAAACAGGGAAAAACTTTTATAAATTCATGTCTGAAAAGGAACACGTTATGGCTTTCTTTTCATCATGTGTACATGTAGAAAATGTAACAAGAGGTTTATATTAGATCGAAGGAGATTTAAGCTGCATTTCTAGGCATGGAGGTAAGGTTGAGCTAGCTTCTATGATACAGGGGGAAGTAGAATCTCTTCCGATACAATTAAGTGTATCAATTAGTTTTCCTTGGGAAATGTGGCTTTAAAAAAAAAAAAAAAAAAACGTAAAAAAGGATTGTTAAATGTTTTAACAGAACTGAAAGGCAGATATTGCTATTAACCATAATCCGAAGGCTTTAGTACCTGAATGGTCAACCATGTCTGGATCTTCATATTGGGAGAAAATTAAATATTCAATTTCCATTTGGTCAAAATCCTCAATGAATACCGGAAAATACAAGGGACATGAAGCAAGTTGAGTGTAACTAACAAAGCACGGGGTCTTCAGTGGGGAGTCTTGTAAATCCGCTCCCGGCTGTGAATCAGTTTGAGAGCAACCACTTTTCAAGTGGTCAGGTTATTGAATATTTGCTCCATCTCTCCAGGGTGGAGGTTAATGTTAAGGTTTTATGGTTCACAGGTCTTCGTTAATGTGCCAGCACCAATGGCAGTTTGACTTTATGGACCATTTGTCTCCTTTGGAGTGAACTAGCTCTTCTAGTTTAAACCGACATTTCAGTATTAAGGTGCAGGTTCCATCCTCTTAGACCGGTCACTGTGACTTGATAAGCGTGTATAAGCGAGGCTGATTAATATCTAGTCTGACTAGGTCTATATCAATCATATTCCTCTGCATTGATTTGAGAGACTTAAAATGTATGATTTTGCTTCATCAACTATCCTGTAGAACTGCAGTTCTGCTACGTTTGTATTTTGTCTCAAATTAATAAAGCTTTTGAATCAGTAAAAAAAAAATCCGTGAAATCCGCAGCAGGGAATAAGATCAAATCCTATAGTTCTCAATGTGTTTTATTCCAAGTATTTATAATGTACAGGATAATTTTATAGTCAAAAAAGCAAGGGAGACATTTTTAGACAAATGCTAAAAAATACAATATTCAAATTTGGGTATAAATGCAGAATCCGTAAAATCAAACCAACATTGTTTTCTCATGATCTATGAGACATGGCTGTGATAAAAATGAAGGTGAATGGTCACGTAGAATGGTAATCATAATCCAGGGAAATAAAATAATCCATTAAAATTGTAAATCTGTAATCTACTAATGAGTGAATGAGGATCATGAGATTTGGTTCTGATCTCCACTACTGATAAGGATGAAAATAAATGGATTCAGATCTTCAATGGTTTTAAACTGTTATACTGGTTTCTAAATTCAGAAATGCGATCTTTGACAGCTAAAGTAAGCTGTTCATGGTCTCAACTTTGCCTTCAAAGACATTCTGTAGTTTAAATTTAATAATTCCCATTGTGAGGAAAATGAACTCAAAAATAACAAGTCATCCCCCCTCCAACTTCATAACTGAAGTCACTAAGGTTGCAGACATCCCCCACCACAACTCAGTCACAGAAAGCCTCAATTAGCCCCCAGCTCAGACCCATTGTAAATGGACTGCAAGAGGAAGATGTAAATTATGCAAGAGTCATTCAGCCCCAGCGAACAAAGGTCGGAGGGGAAGCTATCCCAGCAGGAGGAGGTCAACATATGAAAGAATCCTCCTGCAACTTCATTAGCACTGGACTCCTGCTGAAGCACATGGGCTCTCCCAACAAAAGGCTCTCCCAGACATAGCAGCCCCGATATTTTGTAAAGCTTTATGAGAGAACAGCTCATAACCGGTCCACGGCGGTTTCATATTTTAAAATATGAAACTCTCCACACGTCCCGCTTCCACTCCCATGGTTCTAGGCTGCAGGGTAAGGCAGAAACACAAAGCTGGCCTTAAGAAGCCCATAGGATAGGCAAGCCTAGTACCAGGGCATAGCTCAGGCCCATCCGGTCCTGATGGTGCCACTGGCTCAGTTCTGTCCCAATGCCTTGCCGCAGTATGGCACATTTGGTGCTTAAGCCCAAAACCTGGTTGACCCAACAGGGAGGCGTTTGTATTCCATCCCAAGGATGTGAAAGGGGGTGTGGCATGTTCTGAACCAATACTGTATAAGCTGAAGCCAAGGCTTTCACAATGGTTGCTTCCAGGAGCAACCACACAGAAGCAAGGCCACATTAGTCCCCCCTCCCACCATGCGGGCTCAGCACCAAGCCAACCTCCGGTAACTGGACACATCTTAATGCCTTTGTTTTTAACTTTACTTATATTTGCACCTCCGACCGATATCTGTATAGTATTGTATATATTGTCTGTCTAGTGCGCCCTCAAAGGCTAATTAAATCTATAAAACTTTAATCTGAGCTAGTCTGTCTTGATAATTGAACTCACCCGCGCTATTACTCGGTCTTTAAAATATAGCTACCCCAAGGCTGGTTCCTGGCCTTGTAAGATGGTAACGGGCCGGTCTTCTAACCGAACAAGGAGCTGGTGGCAGCTTATTTGGCCCTGGCAGAGCTCCGTTTAACCAACGTGGGTAAACGGATCTCTCCAAGCCGTTCAGGGATGTGGATGAAGGGTGTCCTCTTGCACTCCCTGGGTCTGTGCCGGTGTGGAAAGGGGTTGAGTGTGAAACGGTATCTGGCTGACTTTCCCCCGATACACCCAAGTCAGGCCGTTGACCCTTGAGTGGCCTGGCAGGGGTTTTCCTGACACCCATGTACTGAATTATGATCACTAGTTAATTGCAAAAATGTTGATCAAGCAAGAGTTGCCTCATAGCTGCAACAAATATATACATAATTGGGCAGATTGTTTTTTGCCTAGGTTGCCATTTCATATAAGCCCATTGATTATAATAACAAAGCACTCAACATGGGGAGGTTGCATTTGAAAACCTAAAATGAGACCATTAGTGACATACTGCGCACAGCTGCAGAGAAAACATCTCAACTTTTTGGTCTGTCTTTCTTGCTTTACCTCCACTTGTACACAATTCCACTCTGGCATTTTTGTTACAAGCCCATGCCACACAACTTCCCCTTGTAGTCACAGGTAATACAGAATTACCTTATTCCTCCCACTTCTGTTTTACCAAGTCTTTTTGATAATCAGCAAGTATCACAATCACCTCCCTCACATATAATAGATCTCACTCAAAGCGATGTTCACTTTCTTGAACCCACAGTAGCTTCCCAAGTGTCAAACACTTTCACATACCCATATTGCAGAGTCTTTTTAGGGCTCAATCCCAGACTAAATGTTATCAATCACGAAGAGGATCTAAGGATCCAATTCACACTGGACACACCCCTAAACAGACTCCTGATTGGAAAAGAAAAAAACCTGAGGAATAATGGGAGCAAAGAGTCGAGAAATGTACCAAAGTAGATAGAATACCCTAAAAAAAAAAAAAAAAAAAAAAAAAGAATCTTACATAGATTGAATAAAAAAAGCCTGGACAAACAAGGAAAAATGTTTAATTTATCAAAATACAAATTAACATCTATTAAAGTAAACCTCCTCCATAAGGGGTTAGGATTCAGCCCTCATAATACGCTGGATGATTTTACTGTTTCAGGACATCCATAAATTTGTCCGTAAATTAACTCTAAGGGTTCGTTCACATGGCTTATTTTGGGACTGTTTTCAGCCGTATTGAGCACTGTATTTGCGCTCTAATACAGTTGAAATCAGTCCTAGGCATTACAGTAATCCACAGTTCTCATAGAGAACCATGGATTATGTCTCTTCTCCCCATTCGGTGAATCCGCCACGGGGGGAGAAAGTCACATGCACATTTATGGCGTGTATGCACCGTGAATGACTGTATGGGGCACGGCAGACTGCATAATTGCGGGGCGAAATCCGTCCCCGGAATTACGTCGTCAATAAGCTGTGTGAACATTGCCTAAAAGATTTAATAAAAGAAATAACAAAAATGAAAACGAAGTTAATCCCTTAGCCAGAGAACCCGATAAAGGAAGATTGGGCGCAATTATAAAAGCCAAATCTAAATTTTACCCCACGGCATCTCCGTGCAATTATATCCCCGTTTTTTTGGTTTTTTTAGACCTGGTCACAAGTGATCTGAGGAATAGCAAGAAAAAAAAAAAAAAAAAAAGAAAAAATAAAATCCCCACCTAACTTATTTTAAGTAAAAAGGAACTAAGGACACTAAATATCCTTTCCAAATACAAAAATATTGTTAAACGGAATGCGGACAAGGGAGGAACAGTGGTTGTACAAGATTTGGATTATAATAACGAAGCACTCAGCATTTTAGGCAATGAATTTTATTATAAGGAAGTCATGCCTGATGTGCATGATTAATGAATTTATCATGCATATCTTAATTTAAGAAAGTTTGGGCATCATTACCAAAGATGAAAAAAATTTTTTATAGTTGAAGAACCCTCTATTCCATTCTTTTACCATCTACCTAAAATACATAAAGACGCACAAAATCCTCCTGGACGATCCATCATTTCGGGTGTCTGTTCTATCAAATCTGTCTCATTTTATCGATACACAACTACAACCATTAGTGGAATGACTCCCAAGTTTAAGAGATTCAGATGCTGTCCTACATGATCTTCAGAACAATGAGTGGGATGACATTTATTTTAGCCACATTCGATGTAACAGCATTACACTAACTTCAAACAAATTAGGTGTTTTAGCAGTTTTGGATTTTTTAGATACAGAACCCATTTTTTCTAAGGTTTTTTAAAAATATACTTAAAAGGTCTAGAAAAGGATTTTAAAAAATATATTTTTTTTAAATACTAAAGGCGCCTATTTCCACCAGCAGGTTGGCATAGCGATGGTGACAAGAGTAGCCCCATCACTTGCCAACCTTTTTATGGGCACCTTGAGAAGCTTTTTATAAAAGGAACTAAATCCTTTTTAAAGCACATCGGATACTATAAGGTTTATTGATTATCTGATATTCAATTTGGGAAGGCTCTTCCAACACTTAACGAAATTTGTAATTTTTTTTTTAAATGAGAATGCATGGGGAATTAAATTCACTGCCAGTTCTCAACAGATCATTTTCCTGGATTTACATCTATATATTAAGGAAAGTAAAACTGCTTCAAAAAACACTAAAAACTGATTCCAATAATTATCTAGCCTTTAGCTCAAACCATCAGAAAAAATGGATCAAAACATTCCATATGGACAATATCGGAGATTGAAGAAAAATTGTACAGAAGAACTAGTTTAATACACAAGCCGTTGTGCTCACTGAAGTATTTGTACAAAAAACTATCCAATTGAGTTACTAAAAAGAGCAAGAAATAAAGCATCTGCTCTGACCCAAAAACAATATCCGATACCAAAAATGGAGGAAAAAAAAAAAAAAATAAGACAGACTTTGGTCTGTTCTTTGTTACCATGCATAGAACACGGTATATTGAAATACAGAAAATTACAGACAAACATTGGAACATTTTACAACGAGACCCAGGACTAAAAAAAGAGTCACTACTGATCGACCCCATTATGTATATAGAAGAGCCAAAACGCTTAAAGGAGTTGTCTCATTACGAGCTTTCAGCCTGTCAGTGTCCCTGGTAAGTTGAACTGAGGGGCGGGGCTTCTTGGTCTGTCTGTTCTGCTCCCTCTCCCACTCCCATCAGCACACAGGCAGCTACGTAAACTTCTATAGGGGGGGGGGGGGGGGGGGGTTTGCTCTCAGAGTTAAACCTGTTGTGCTGCCTAGGTCTGTTGCAGGAGGGGGCTGATCTATGGTTTTAGAGAGGAAGGTGAAGTGGTGTGCTAATAGAGCAGAGGGGATGCATGTGTTCCTTATCCCCTGCTTAGCTTACAAGTCCCCAAACATCTCCAGCAACAACAAGGGAAGTGTTACTATATCAGGATGTGGTCCCTAATAAGGAGAACAAAAGTATTCACATGCCCCCTGATCTGTATAGTATTGTATAGTCACAGTTCAAAGACATATCATGTTTTATAGTAACAGACAGGGTCACTGCTGTCACATCTATTTTGTGTAGAGAGCAGGAGGAAGCAGGCACACACAGGGTTAATCCAGGAAGCAGGGACACAGATGCCAGAGTCCTCCCTCCCCCCTCCCTCTACTACAGAAGAGGGAGGGGGGGGCTCTCTGCTCCGACCTGTCTTCAAAGGTGATGAGTCATTCAGACCTGACAGCCAGTAAGATAAGGACAAAGGTCGCTACTATAGATGATTTGAGGAGCTGATGTAGTTTAAAACTAAAGGGCTAAACTCAAAAATCAGTAGGGACATTTGTAATGAACATATATTGCAAAGCTGCTTGTTTTTTAAAGATCTTTAAATTAAAACCCAATCATTGTAGCGAGACAACCCCTTTAACTATCCTAACACCAGCAAAACGAAAACATACCGAAAAACACAAAATCCTCCACTAAATGAGAACAATGATTTTAAAAAAAGGGTTCATTTGCTTGTTTACTATTTGTGACCATTTTAAATCTACAGTAACAGTGGAATTGTTCAAAATTAAAGATAATTTAACTTGCTCCAGCAGCTATGTCATCTATTTGATAACATGCAGCTGCGGAGTACAATATGTGGGAAAAACGTCTACAAAGCTATCCAGAAGAGTAATTAAACATAATTTTAATATTCATCATGGTAAACTCTTATACAGCTTACCTAGACACTTTTTAGAAGTACATAACAATAAGAGTCTGAATTCTTCATACAACCTAGAGAGCACATACAACCCAGTATTCCAGACAGAGCGAAAAGACTAAGTAGATGTGAAGTCTACTGGATGTACAAATTGAGCAAATTTATTGATGTTAACAATTGTATATAATGTTTTTTAATGTGATAGTTTATCAATTTGTTAGTTTATTTGTATTCTACTTTATGAATGAAATCCATTGTTTACTACACAACCTCTTGAGTTAGTTGTATATTTAAGCCGCACAGTCAGTATGTTGTGTATATCAGGAGGAAGCGGGACAGCCTGAGGAAGCAGGATATGCACTGAATAAATTACTTAATTCTTTATCCGAGCGAAGCCAGTGCTTATTCCATGAGCGCTCTAGTTAATGCGTTCCCATTGAATAACCCTTAAAAAGCTTTAAAGGGTTTTCCCCAGTTTTTTCCTTATTTATTGTTCACCCTTGGTGTCCTCATGGCACCACAGGTGGGAACGAACTGGAGCTGCTCGTTTCCAACCACTGGAAAGCTGATAAGGCGATAAGTGTGCTGTATTTTAGTACAGCATTAAAAGGGGAGCACCCAACTTACCTTCATGCCCAGTGTTTTTCTTCAAAGGATTTAATCTGCTCTTTCCTCCATAGTTCACCACCTTGTCGGAAACTGCGATCTAAGATAACAGTCCGGCGGGAGGTGTATCTGTTTATGATATTTAGAGACATCTCCTAAATACATAGTTAGAACAACAATGTGTTTGGTAGTAGTCTTTATATACCTATTAGTACATGTTTAAAGCTAAGTGTGATGAGGAAACCCCTTTAATTGTAGCATGACCCTTCCTGTTGTATGCTCAGGAGAAGGAGCATCAGGCAGCTAGTGGAGTTCAGCATGTATATCTACACTCCAGGAGCTGCTGCAGAAGCAACAGGTGATAAAAAAAAAAAAAAAAAAAGTTAAGAATCACTTTTCTTATATAAATCTACACAAGTGTTTGAAAAGCTTTAAAATTTCCTATAAATCCTTCCCCCCCAGCCACATATTAGTCCTGCCTTTGGTTGACATCTATTTTCCAATGTATTATGCAATCTCTTGCATTTGAACTAGATTCTCCACCAACCCCAGATGGCTTATACAACATGCAGGTTTTTGCTTTCCTCTGGATCAAAACTGCAGGCTAAAAATAAATTGATGCATGAATTTCACCTTTACAAACTAGGTCAGATTTACTATGCGAGCCCAGGCTCCATTCAATGTGAAGTATTGCATTGGTGTTGGGACAAAACTTATACTCAAAACTACAGAGATTGTGTTAACCATTGTTATTTTCACACCCTTTATGCAAGATATGTTTATGACAGGTTTGTATATTGGCACATGTTAATGCATCCTATAAGCTCGCATGAAAAAGTGTAGCAAATTAGAGGGATAACAAGGCTTGATTCTAAAATAGGCATCCTGAATGAATTCAGAGTTTACTACTTTATATATTTGATAATCAAGACTACACTTTTAAAGACCAGATGGAGAGGGGAAAAAAAAAATAAAAAATCTGGCAGATTGGAAACAAGCATCTGCTAGACTTATGCATTAACTTCCAATGCTTGGCAGAATGAGATTTCCTAAACAAGCTTAAAATACTCTATGATCCATGACTTATTCCAACATGGATGTGGCCATTCATAGACCGGGTCTGCAGAGCAAGAGTCACTCATTGGCTCTCCACTTGTGAAGAGGAGGATTCTGACCAGGGGAAAGCCAAATTCTCAGTTCATAATCGGTCATCTAAATATCACAAGTGATAAACTAAAATTTGCAGCCAGTGCTGTCCAGAGCATCATCATCATCTTGAATAGATAAATATAACCTGCATCAATCTAATCACTATGGAGATACCAAATCCTCCATCCCTGCTGAAAAAGTCTCAGACTGGAAATTGTACTGTGTTATTAAAAGTAAAATTGCGCCATCACCTTAATCACAGTGCTACTACCAAACAGCTGGTTGCTAAAATTTAGTCATACAACTATGGACTGAAGCTGGCGTTTAGTAGACTTAATCTTCATACCTTTTTTGTTTCTTGAAGGAGAGATTTCAGCAGCACTGCAAAACAGCATTGGCAAAAAGGTTTAAAAGCAAAGTAAGAGAGCAAGCGATTGAGCTTGCGAGTGTGTCTTTGTCTTAAGTGTGGGACTTGAGATTGAGGGACTTTAGAAGGGATAGTATAGTATTGATTTTTATATCTGTATCTTTATATCTTTTTTAACATCCCCATGAGTTCCATGATTGACAATGCTGTCCAGTGCACAACCTGTGCAATGTATGCCATCCACAAGCAACAGTTTGTGGGGGCATACTGCTGTGTAAGATGTGTGCACACTGCACATTTAGAAGCCTGTATCCTGGATCTAAATGAGCAAGTGGCAACACAGATCCATTGCCAACTTGGAAGAGTTCGCTGCTCACTGAGCAATCACTCACAGGTGTAGATGCTGGGGAGGATGGTAGCATGGAGGTGCAGGAACATAAGGCAGCTAGTTGGATAACAGTTAGAAAGAAGGGTAGAGGGAAGAGTGTCAGGGAGGCTTTCGACGGCACAGCAAAATTGCAAGTTGGGAAATGAGGGGGGGGGGAGCCAGCTCAGACGTAGCATTGCTGCGCAAGACACACCCCTGTTCCCCCC
>JAODAL010067211.1:0-17398 GCA_025379985.1 Phyllomedusa bahiana
TCTATCATATAACCGTAAAAATCACAGAGCTTTACTTCTCTCCTCTATTTTATATAACCGTAAAAAATCACAAAAGCTCGCTTTTCAAAATCTATCATAAAATTTCCCATATACACGATCTCACTTCTCTCCTCTAAACAAATCCCCCATATTTTCACAGAAGCTCATTTTTCTCCTCTATCATAAACCCCATATACCACAGGGGCCGCCCTTTTCTGCTCAATTTTAAATAAACCCCAAAATATCACAAAGCTCACTCCTCTCCTCTCCCTCTATCATATAACCCAAAATAACAAAAGAGCTCACTTTCCCCTCCTCTGGGCATATAACCTGAAAAACACAAAGGTTGAAACTTTATTTATGTGCTTCCCCGTTTTGTTTTAAAAATTTAAATTTAAATCAGTTTCTTTTTTGCATGACTTCCATTCACAGCCTCATACGCCCTGGGAAGCAGCAAAGTTTTATTGGGCAAAAAACTTTCAAACTGTCTCCTCTTTTTACAAAACCTTTTTCAAAAATCAATTATTTTATAGCTTAAAAACAGTAGTTATCTTGATTTATTTAAAAAAAATAAAATTTTTATTTGGGGTTATATTCCCCCTTTTTTTTTTTCGGCCAAAGTCATTACTTTCTTTTTATTTTAAGCACTTTTACCCTTGCTATCTCCTTTAAATTTTTCCTTTTCACCCACCCAAAAAAAAAATTTAAATTTCATATAACTTATATATCACAGAGCTCACTTCTCTCCCCAAACAATAACCCTATATTTCAATGCAAATTAAAAAGGAAGGAAAATTTTAAAAACTGCCCCCAAAAAATTTTGCCTTTGCTTTATAAAAAGAAAAGAGAAACAAGTTACAAGAAAGCCCAAATACATTAAAAAATAATTAAAAATTTTAAAAAAATCAAAATGGGGTGCTCCAAACTATTTTTGTTTCACTGTTAAGTCCAAATCATTTAAAAACCCCGTGTTGAAAAAAAAAGCAAACCAACCGCTACCTTTTTTGGCCTCAGGAGCAAACGGGCCACACCCCTAAAATCTCCATGGGTTGAAAAGTTTTTCAAAACTTAAAGTTGTTTAAATTACCCCCCCCCCCCCCCCCCAAAAAAATAAATAAATAAATAAATATTTCAATTTTTATACTGCCCAGTGTTTTTCCCATCCCAAAATGCATATTTTTTGAACACCATTTGGGTTTTTCAAATACCAAAATTAACAATCAATCTTAAACTAAATTTTTAAAAATTTAACATCTAAATATATTTAGAAAGATCTGGCCTTGCGGTGCTTTTTTAATTGCTCTACTCAAATTTGGGAAAATAAAACCAAAAATTTTTAAAAATTTTAAATTGGGAAAAGACAAAAGGTTATATAAAGCTTAAAGAGACCCACTGTTTCATGCCCCTCTTAAAGCACCCTTTCCCCACGGAAAGCAATACAATTTTATTTTCTAAAAAAGATAAAAATAACGAAAATAATAAATTTTATTTCTTTTTAAATCTGGGCTTACCAAAGCCCAGTATTTACCCCTCCAAAGTGCATATTTTTTTAACAAAAGGGGGTTTTTCAAATTTTCCCCAAATTTTAAAAAATCAATCTTTACCCATAAATGAAACTTTTTGAATCTAAGTAAAAACAATTTTATTCATTAAATCTAAAAATTTTAAGATCATTTTCGCGTATCATCAAATTTAAAAAATATGAACACAGGGGTTATGAACCCTATTAATTTTCAAAAATACATAACTCTATAGGGTTTCTCATGTAACCGGTTTAACCCCTTCCTGACCAGGATGTATGCATACATCCCCATTGAAGTGACTTTCCCCCCCCAAAAGGACCCTATGCATACGTCCTTGGGGAAACCGTGCGGGGCCCACATTTGGGCCAGGTGGGGATATTACCGCTTGCCTAATGCCGCATCACCCCAGGCCGAGTTTACCCCCGTCCCCGGGGGATTTTAACCCCCCAATTTCGACAATCAAATTTAAAATCATCGGAGCTAAGTTGCATGCAGGAAGGGGGGACCCATCCTGCCCCTCTCGGCGTGGGCCTTTCCGCACGGTCCTTTTGGTTTACAAAATCTAAAAAAAAAATGAAATTTTGGAAAATTTTACCGTTCCACCAACAGGGGTTTCCTGGCAACCCCCCTAATGGGAAAAAAACTTCCAAATGCTGTTTTGGGAAAACTTTAAGGGCCCCGTTAATTTCCCCACTTATTTTTTCCGCGGGTTGGTTTCGTACTCCGGGGCCGGGATTTTTTCGCTGCAGTAAAGACCGCCAAACCGTCGCCCGTAATTAAAAGGGAAAACCCCCTGCTCTCATAGAGAACAGTGGGTTCCCTCGTCCTCCCCCCCTCGGGGGAATCCGCCGCGGGGGGGGGCAAGTGACATTAAAATTATTTACGGCAAAGTACCGCCGTAAAAATGACCGTCTATGGGGCCGGGGAGCGGGGCCCCTGCCGCGCACCGGCCCCGCCCCCGTCCCGCCCCATTATTCACGCCGGATTTGCGAGCGCAATCCGGCTCACAAATCCGCCGTGAATAAGCCGTGTAAACACGGCCTTACAGATGTAGTTTCTTAGATGAAGTCATTTATGGGGGTATCTAACATGCAGGCCAATCAAAATCACTTTAGAACTGGACAGTTCCATAAAAAAGTATATTGCAAATTTTCTTGAAAATTTGAAATTTGCTACTAAATTTCTAAGCCCCCTAATGTCGTAAAAAAAAAAAAAGACATTTAAAAAAAAGATGCCAACCTACAGTAGTTATATGGTAGATGCTAGTTATAAACTATTTTGAGTGGAATAACTATCTGTCCTACATGCGGAAAGTTTGAAAATGGTAAATTTTTCTAATTTTTCATGATACTTTGATATTTTCACAAATAAACAAGGACTTTTTGGACCAAAATTTCTTACTGTCTTATAGCACAATGTGTCACAAGAAAACAATCTCTGAATCACATGGATAGGTTAAAGTGTCAAAACATTATGACAGATGCAAGATTTCAAAAATGGGGCTCTGTCAGAGAGGCCAAAACTGGCTCCGGCAATAAGGAGTTAATATGTCGTCTATCTACGGGGGTCTCACTTTTAAGTTGAAAATTCTGTGCAGCTATCACCTCCCGTAGCTTCACAGTATTTGTTGCTGCACGTGATTTATACATCAAATGGTGCACTCCACAATGTATACTTCTGTACATAGTAGATAGCTGTCAAAAGGTTCTTGCCACACATAATTTATTCACCAAATGGTGCGCTCCAAAACATAGTCAGTTCATACCTGAGTATTGATTAGCTTGTGTCTGCAAATAAATGCTTTTCCTCACTGCTTGAATTTTCCTGGTTTTATACCACAGTTGATTTTTAGTTAACAGGCTTGGTGCTCATGTGTTCCTCAAAGCAAAGAGCCCACACCAGGGTGATAAGAGTTTTAACAGTGTATTCATTATTATCTTTTCATATCAATTTCATAACAGTAATATTACAAAAATAGAAGGGAATCCGATGAAACTATGGAATGAGCCAAACAAAAAATTTCAAAATTTTAATGAACCTAAGCCACTGACAAATATAGAAGGCATATCCAAACAAATTATTAATAAAGAGAACATTGTAGAACCAAAAAGATAAACACTAACCTTTTTAAATTCTATATAACTATTATAGAGGAGCTTGCTATTCATGAAGCTTCAAACAAATCTGTTTATTCTTCTCCACCACCTGTTATTGCCACCTATAATTTTTTCGCTCCATTGTAATCAATTCAAAAACTTCATTCACCTACATCACTTGTAATTATTGATAATACTCAGATAGATAAATCATTACCTTCAGCACAGGATATCCCTTGCACTCCTTTTTTAGCACTAAATTCCAGTCTAAATATACATTATACAACAGAGGAACTAATAACAACTCCTTTTCTATCACTGGGCTTAATAAGAAAAAGAAAATTCACTAAAGAGGATGCCGAAGAAAGCTCAGCAATTGGAGGGGAAAAATTAGATTCAATGAACCAAAACGACAAAAAAAGGGTAATCATAAACCAATAATAAATGAGATAAAAATCTTCAATTTATCTTCTTATACCTGTACAGAGGACGAAAGTAGTTTACTTCAAAAAGTTTTAAACTTCTGTCCAGATAGCACTATAGATCAATTCACAGTATTAAAAGATCTCCAATCTTTTATACGTAAATTAACACTACAAATATATTTTATTAAAATAAGGAAGAATATTTTAAGGAAAATTAAAGATAAGATCACTCCAACAGAATTTAAGGGCAAATCCACCTTTTATCCAGTTTGGGCCCAAGGAAACCATTTAGGCGTTTTTGATGACCTAGTATCCTCAGATTTGAGAAAACTTAGAACTACACTTCCTAAAAATGTAACCTCTCCAAATCAGAGAATATAGCAAAAATGTTTCTTTTAAAAAATTAAAACATTGTAATTCGTAACGTGGGTAAAAGAGGGTTTATAAGACTATGCTGATTACAAAGCAGAGGCTCACAAAATTCTTACAGATTAATTTTATTATAAAGTTGTAGGAGAAAAGTTATATGGAAATTTACAAAAAAATGTTTTTTACAATTCCTAGAAAATGCACATAAACAGGAAGTTATTGACAAAGATGGAAACAGTTTTTCTGACAATCGCAGCACCATCAGCACCATTCTTTTACCATCTTCCTAAGGTGCATAAAAATTAAAAGAATCCACCTGGATAACCAATTATTTTGGGAATAGGGTCATCATTATCAAATTTTTCCCGCTACATTAATATTCATCTTCAACCTTTCGTAATGAATCTAAAAAATCATTTGAAAGATTCATATTCAGTGTTAAAAGAATTTATAGGTCAAGAATGGAAAGAAACATACTGTTTTCTAACATGTGATATAATGTTGTTTATTTTAACATAAAAAATAATCTGGGGCTACAGGCTATAGAATTTTTTCTAGATGGAGCTATTAACATTCTCCCCACTAAAAAAAAACCCTTTCTGATAGTAGGGTTAAAGATCATTTTATCTAATAATTATTTCCAGTATGAAAAAAAAGAATTACCATCAACAAGTAGGGACGGTGATGGGGACCAGGGTAGACCTGTCGTACGCCAACTTATACATGAGGATATTCAAGTAGATATACATCTACTCAGACCTGAACAACTTTTAACCAAATATAAAATTCTATAAAAGATTTATTGTTGATCTAAATTTGGGACAGTACCCCAGAGTCATCAGAGGAATTTTTGAAATATCTTAACAGTAATAGGTGGGGAATCTCCTTTACTAAAACCTGTAGCCAGATTGAAATTTGTTTTTTGGATCTATGCATATACCATCAGGATGGAAAGAATTTAACAAAAAATGTTTTCAAAGCAGTTGATTCAAACAACTATTTACAATTTTCTTCTAATCATTGGAGAAAATGGATTCGTAATTTACCGTATGGCCAATATAGACGGAAATTAAAAAAATTAACATCCAACGCTATATTAAATTCACAAGCAGAAATAATAACAAATACATTTTTAAAAAAGGCCTAAAAAATTTATATCGAAAGCTGTGAAAAAAGTATCTAGTCTGTCCCAAAAAACCTGCCTCATTCAAAATAAAAAAAGAACAAATATAGAAGAGGAAGAGCAAAATTGAAAATTGAATTTTATTACAACCTTCAATACCCAACATAGAGAGTTTTATGAAATCCTATTAAAACGTTGAAACATTCTGAGACACGATCCAATCTTGAAACCAATTTTACCCTCCAAACCACAGATCACGTATCGTAGAGCTAAATCTCTAAAAAATATCTTAGCACCATCACGCTTACGAAGACATAAAGAAGAATTGAAGGATTCATCTAAGAAGATAACCAGAGTCCTCCAATATGTGTATCCCACATGTAAATGTTGCAATAAACTACAAACTGGAAGAAGTTTTCATTAATTTTTCACAAAAGAAAGATTCAAGATCTTTACAAATATGACATGTAGCTCCACATATGCCATTTATTTTATTACATGTCATTGTGGCCAACAATATGTAGGTCGTACAACACCAAAGTTGTCCACACATGCAAATAATCATAGATATAGAGTCAAAAATAAATGCACAAACTATAGTTTCTCTAGGCATTTTCCTGATGTTCATGCAAAAGAAGTTCCTATATGTACAATACAACCTATTGAGCAGATTAAATCAACTGTCCAAAACAGGTTCCGAGTCGTGGTGGCTCAAGAGTTCATTCAATAATCCTGTATTTAAAATTAGGTTAATAATTAAAGCTGTTATAAAAACAATCCTGGGTAAATATCAGCTTCTAATAAAAATCAGTGCCAAGCAAGAATCAGTCCCAAGTAAAAATCAGTCCCAAGAAAACAATTCAGCCCCATGTAAATGCATATTGCATTTTTCATTACAATTAACAAAAATAATTTTCCTATTTTTTTTTTTATTTAATTTTTTTTATATTTTTATTTTACATTTTTAAATATTTAATTCTAATTTGTTGCCATGTTACTGTCAGAATCCAAATAGAAACATTGTTATCCTCATAAAGATAAGAATGTATACACTGTTAAAGCTCTTATCACCCTGCTGTGGGCTATGCTGAGCTTGTTTCTTTGAGGAACATATGAGCACCAAGCCTGTTAAGTAAACGTCACCTATGGTATAAAAACCGGGTAAATTCAAGCAGTGAGGAAAAGCATCTATTTGTAGACACAAGCAAATCTGTGTTCAGGTATGAACTTACTATGTATTATAGTGCACCATTTGGTGTATAAATTATGTGTGGCACAGAACTCAGCTTCTCTCCTCTATCATATAAAACTATCACACAGCTCAGCTTCTCTCCCTCTATCCGTATAACCCTACATATCCCAGAGCTCAGCTTCTCTCCTCTATCATATAACCCTATATATCACAGAGCTCAGCTCCTCTCCTGTATCATATAACCCTATATATCACAGAGCTCAACTTCTCTCCTCTATCATATAACCCTATATATCACAGAGCTCATCTTCTCTCCTCTATTATATAACACTATGTATCACAGAGCTCAGCTTCTCTCCCTTATCATATAACCCTATATATCACAGAGTGCAGTTTCCTTCCCTCTAACATATAACACTACATATCATAGAGCTCAGCTTCTATTCTCTATCATGTAGCCCTATATATCACAGACCTTAGGTTCTCTCCCTCTACTATATAACCCTATCACAGAGCTCAGCTCCTCTATCATATAACCCTATATATCACAGAGCTCAGCTTCTCTCCTCTGTCATATAACACTTTATATCACAGAACTCAGCTTCTCTCCTCTATCATATAACCCTATATATCACAAAACTCATCTTCTCTTCCTCTATCATATAACTATATATATCACAGAGCTCAACTTCTCTCCTCCATTATATAACCCTATATATCACAGAGCTCAGCTTCTCTCCTCCATCATATAACCCTATATATCACAGAGCTCAGCTTCTCTGCCCCAATAATATAACTCTATACATCAAAGAGCTCAGCTTATCTCCTATATCATATAACCCTATATATCACAGAACTCATCTTTTCTTCCTCTATCATATAACTATTTATATCACAGAGCTCAGCATCTCTCCTCCATTATATAACCTTATATATCACAGAGCTCACCTTCTCTCCTCTATCATATAACCCCTATATACCACAGAGCTCAGCTCCTCTCCTCTATCATATAACCCCATATATCACAGAGCTCAGCTTCTCTACTTTTTCATATAATGCTACATGTCACAGAGCTCAGCTTTTCTCCTCTATTATGTAACACTATATGTCACAGAGCTCAGCTTCTTTCCCTCTATGTCACATCCTGCTCTCAGAAAGGGCAGCATAAACCACCTGAGAGGTTCACTTTAAGAACAACCTGAGACAGAAGAGTGTAAACTTTTACTAAGCAGTCCCACTAGGGTTTTACACTTACTAACTTTCTTAATGACTTAGGCAGAGAGAAAAAAATGTTTTTTTTAAACTTCTACAGTTTCCTTTGAAGTAAATGATGTTTGTTTCATGTTTACACCTTCCTGAATAAAGAGTATTTTTATTTCTTTTCACAGAGTGGCACATTTAAGGGCTTTGGTTTGACAGCAGTGATTAGCATATTCAATTTTTAGTGAGGAACTTTTACTCTGACAGTGTACAAGATTGTTATCACTAAAAGGATTACAGATAAAGCCATGCTTTTCAGTCCTCACAGCACATGTACCTTCTGTTTAGTGAAGCTAATCTTGTTAGATATAATTAGTTTGCTTAGATCTCAGTGGTCAATGGGGTGATGTCACTCCCTGCTCTCTGCTCTCATAACAGACATAACAGCTAATCACATAACAGACATCCATCTGGTATGCAGGTAACCATTGAAACCTGTGTGCACTTCAGAGCACATAAAAACGCTTTTATCTCATGGCTAAAGTAAAATCTATTGACCAATGTATTTAAAAAGTCTGTATTTAACTGTCCCTTTTATGTTGAAAGCTAATGTTTGTTGTGAGAAAAATCCTTTAAGCTTAGCAATTCAGTGGTGCACAACCTGAAATGGCTGTTTCCATCCTAGACTTTCATGGCATATGCAGTGCTCGGGTTTGGGGAAATCTACGCTGGATTCCCTGGACAATGTTCTGAAGTCACCATGTGCTACCACTTTCTGGAAGCGTTGATAAGGCGTGGTGCACCCCAATAGGAAATAAGTCGAGAGAGCCAGGGGTCTGCAGTAAATCAGAGCACCTCTTAAGGGAGGAATACAAGTGCAACACAATACAGTCAAGACTCTGAGCAGGTTTTCCAGTCTCCTTCCTGGTAGACAAAGGCTCTGTGCCGAGTAAAGTAACTGTCCCTCTCTATGTCTCAGAAGGCAGGTATACTGGCTAAAGCCAGGGGCGTTGCTAGGGTCCTAAAACATCCGGGGCTCGGGCCCTTTGTGTTTTTCTGGGTAGGGCGGGGTTTTCACACAACATTTTTTCACGCCTCATTGTGAACTGCGGATGTTTTTTTACAGAGAAAAATCTTGTGTTCCTGTCACTAATTTTCTCCCAATTCCACACAGATCCCGTCCATCTCCTCAGCAGTCACTGTACAGTAAAAATCACCAATACAAATTTACTTTTCAGAACTTCTCACCTTCATATTGATAATACCCTAAACAGTCCCCCAAAACATACAACTACACATGGAGCAAATATACCCGGACGAGTGATTGTTACTAAAACCCCTCCTACAAAACCAAGACCCCAAACTATTACTACTTAAGGCTCAAAATAGCCCTGCCAGACCCTGACCAAACGCGACCCCCACATGTGCCATCACCTGTACACAGGCTCTGATTACATATACCACGGCCATACGGGGACCAGATAGTGGTAGATACTAGTTGTATTAGACTCTGCAGAAAATTTTATGTGATTACACTGCGTTACATTTAGTGACTCACCGGAGTCGTTTTTCTGATCAGTCGTTCACCTTTCCCCTTTTCTTCTCCATCCGGTTTCACACCTTCATGCTGATTGCTCCCGGCCAAGACTCGTCCCTGAGGATTTGGACACAAATATCTTAGAATCCTCACATTTCCAGCAACTCCTTTTAAATTTTAGTATAGCAGTCCCCTCAGTTAGGTATATAGGGGGACGAAGCAGTATATGGGGCCCCAGGCAGGGATATGGGGGCCACAGGCAGTATATAGGGGGGCACAGGCAGGGTATAGGGGGGCACAGGCGGTATATTGGGGCACAGGCAGGTATATAGGGCACGAGGCGTATATAGGGGCCACAGGCAGGTATATGAGGCCAAAGGAAGTATAAAAGGGCACTGAGGCAGTATATGGGGCCACAAGAAGGTAATATAGGGCACTGAGGCAGCATATAGGGGCACAAGAAGGTATATAGGGGCAATGAGGCAGTATATGGGGGCCACAGGCAGTATATGGGGGCCACAGGGAGTATATGGGGGCACAGGGAGGCATTATGGGGGCCACAGGCAGGCGTATGGGCGCCACAGGCAGGCGTATGGGGGCCACAAGCAGGCGTATGGGGGCCACAGGCAGGCATTATAGGGGCCACAGGCAGCATCATTAAAGGGGCCACAGGCAGGCATATTGGGGGCCCCAGGCAGGGGTATGGGGCCACAGGCAGGGATTATAAGGGCCACAGCAGGGGATATGGGGCCACGGGCAGTATATGGGGGTCACAGGCAGGCATTATAGGGGCATAGGCAGCCATTATAGGGCTCAGGCAGGGGTATGGGGGCCACAGGCAGGGATATGGGGCCACAGGCAGGGGTATGGGGGCCACAGGCAGGGATATGGGGCCACAGGGAGGCAATATAGGGCACAGGCAGGGATTATAGGGGCACAGGCAGGGGTAATGGGGGGCCACAGGAAGGATATGGGGGGCCCCAAACAGGTAGAGGGCCACAGGGAGGCATTATAGGGGCACAGGCAGGCATTATGGGGCACAGGCAGGTAAACCCCTTTAAAAATAACAACATAATACTCACCTTAACTCCCCCGGCGAGCGCGCTCCTCTTCTGTCCTCTTCAGCCGCGCGCCCCCTCCGGCAGCTCCTCGGGCGCACCCCCTATGACGCGCTGTGCGCCCGAGGAGAGGCAGGGGGGGGACTGTAAGCGAGTCGCATCTCACATCATCCACCTGCCGGCTGAGGCGCGGGGCCGCGGCGGGGGCCTCAGCGCTGTGGGACCGGCGGCCCGCTGTGTCGGACCTCCCGGGCCCACACTGTCTGCGGAGCAGGGAGCCTCGCTCTCTGCTCCGCAGAAGCCCGCAGCTGCATGTGCCTCCAGCGGACGCACATGCAGCTAAAAAGGGCCAGTCGGTGCTCCAGGCCCAAAGGGGGAGCGGCCTGGAGCCCGGGAGACTCGGGGCAACAGGGTGTTTTATTTCGGGGCCCGAGCCCGAATAAAACAGCCTAGCGACGCCCCTGGCTAAAGCAGTGGTGTCCTAGGGGCTGGGGCTCAGTCATCTGGCTGGCTATCTGGTCAAAGGGTTGATGACTCAGGATCTGTAGCTTGGTATCTTGAGAATCCTCTTCCGGTCACACGGGCGATCTGGCAGAGCCTCTTCTGCTAACTACCAGTCTTTTTCTGCAGAACCATCAAGGGCTCTGAGTGATAGCCTGTTATACAGTTTTTACATGATCTAGAATCTTCTAATGGGAGGGATGGAATGGAGAAGCACAACCCTTACAATAGCATTGTTACAATTTCGGTCTCTCATACATTTATATATAGCTTCTATTCTGATCTATGGGAATGACTCATAATTTTTTTCAGATGGTGCAAAGGTCACTGTCTGAGTTTTTCTCTCTAAAACGCCATTGTGCATCTTCTAGCAAAGTGGAAATTACATACTTCTCAGTCCATAGGTAGCAAGTCTCAAAGTTTTTTAGTATCAGCGGGTTATGTGTTAGCCATTCCCACAGTAGAATGATGAGTGCAAATAAACAGAACTTTAATATTCTAATAAACAATTTAGCAATGCAAAACAGTAAAGGAGTGCATAACATTATAAACTATGGTACCAAGATATTAAGGTAATAAGCAAAACGCGTGTCTCTGTTCATAATCATGTGATGTGAGTTAATTTGTTATAATTGTACTTTACTCTTATAAACATGATATTAATTTTGTTTTTTTTCACTGTGAATTTGAGCGGTGTACGTGTTTTATATATGCACTTTGCTTTTCATTCTGGGACTGACATATAATTGAGGCATCATCACAATTTCTGGTATTTTTTGCAGTTATTATCTTTTTTGTTTTGATTCTGTTTATCCATCATTTCTTTAGGATGTTATATGTGTGCTGTTTTATGTATGTCTTTTATATTTAGTAGTAAATGTCATTATATTTTATGAGTGAATATTGTTTAATTCTTTGGTTATTATTTATGGTTGGATAACATTCATCCATTGTCATTAGTTCTAGGAAGTATAGATTTGCAAGATAGTAAGGTGTTGATGGCTTTGCATAGTAGCAATAGGATGAATGTCCACAGTCCAAAGTACTCTTGTTCTGGGAAACTATACACATTTCTAGGATATGCCATCAAAGAATGGGCCCCTGAAAGTTTTGACTGAATGGAGAGATGGAGAGACAGACGCGCTTACTCATGATTCTACATTCTGTTCTGTGGGAGTTCCTTGTACAGTCGAACACGGCACTTGGTAGTACTTGGAACCCCCAAAAAACAGAATTGAGAGTCATAAGTGACCACCTCTCCTTATTGAGCCTGCACCTTTGGGAGCCCATTCCTAAGATAGGTGCAGATCCCTTTAATAGTTAAACATAAGCAGCACTGGGGCTCAGTGATTATTAATATTTCCTTTCATCGATGGGGTCTTGGCTTCAAATCCATCTAAAGGCAATATCTGCAAGGAGTTTGTATGTTCTGCCTGTGTTTTTGTGGGTTTCCTCCAGGTACTCAGGTTTCCCACACACTCCAAAAACATACTGATAGCTTAATTTGGAATATAGACTGTAAGCCCCAATGGGGACAGGAACCAATGGGAATAATGGCAATATCTGCAGATCTCTGTACAGATTTGTGTAGCCTTTACATAGTGCTACATACATGAATAAAATAAATTATAAATAAATTATGCATAGTGGCAAACTTGCACCTGAACCAGTTCTAGAATGATCATCAGTCTCTTGACTATGCACCACACCAGAATTCCTTTATGCTGCTATGGGTCAAAGGAAGGCTACCCCTCTCACAACATGTCTCACCTAGGACTTATTTGCAGGGTTATACCAGCTTATTGTATGTGAATACCCAGGCACATCTAAGGTTATTCATGACTGCTAGGCTGTCACCTTCCTCAAGAATACTTCCTGACCACTCATATGTGTGCATACAGCATGTGCACCACCAACAGTTTGCAGAACTAACTTGAAAGCAGTCCTTGACTAGTGAAGCACCCAAATACATTTAAACAGTGTTTCCCTTGTTACACATCTGTCACCTTGATTACCAGGTAATACTTGCATTGTATCCACTTACAGGAGAAGAGTTCACTGCAGCTTTTGGACTTTGGTCCAGAGTTACAGTGGTAAGGCAACCTATGGATACATTCACTAACTTCCTGTAGCCATGTCACTCTCTCTCACAGTTTGACTCTTTCTTTGGCCTTTGACAAGGCCAATAAGGTCCTTAGTGATCCTTAGTGCTTGCTTATTGGCTGTTACCATACTCTGGAGACAAAACACAGCCATTCACTCTCTTGTACAACACTCTCTCAGACTTATCAGTCTCTAAAGCTTTCTTTCTCTTGAGTAACCCTCAAGGACTTCAAGGCTTCAGGCTGTAACTCACTTCCCCACTATCTCATATGGCAGTATCTTGGGCTCCACACCTCCTTAGTCTTTGGTCACTCTGATTCTGTCTTAGCCTTCTGGTGTTTTCCTTGGTGGCTGGCTAGGCCCAAACCTCTGATAACATGTCTTGGCCTTAATCTGAAGACACTCACTTGAGACGCCAACCACATATGCCTAAATAAATTACCCTCAGCTGTCGCTCCAACAGGCTCAGTTAGGAAAGCAGAGCTTATATGCCAATAATTGCTATACAACCATCCACAGCCTTACCAGGAAGTGAGAGCCTGAAGCTGTGAAGAGCAAGCTCTATGAAACAGTCTGATCAGAAAACCCTTTTAGCTCACGTCTGTGCGGTGTTGTATACTATAAGTAGAAGGGTGCCCCATTTTAATATTTGCTATATTATAATATTTGCTTCACAGACTGTGACTAGTTTATTATCTCAAAAAATCTTTCCTTTTCTCACTAATTACACTAATTAAAGTGGTTTTGCATGGAAGATATGACAGGACTTATAGAAAAGTCTGAAGCTCACTCTTGAATGTTCCAGTGGGTGAATATCTGGTTATACAACTTCATGAGCCAACTGGATGTAAGAAGCTAGTGTACTTCCAAGATTATTCCTACTTATCCACCTATCACATATTCAATATAATTTAATGAACCATTATGAACCCCCATTTACTGCAATATTTCTCGAAACTTAGTAACACTCCCTCACTGACAGCTCAGTAATGTCCACAAAAGCAAATATTTTCACCTAGTGTTAACCTATAAATTAAAACACACCAATTAAACCAAGGCTTTCGGCTTTATATCTGAAGACTATCTCGAAATCTGGTGATGTCATCAGGTTTTCATTGCAATCAAGGATTTTTTAATTACATAATAAATAGGTTACTTCACAACTTCAGTAACAAATTTTGGAGGAAATTCATAAAGATTTCTTTATTTTGTCAAAGCAGTAATTCTCTTGTTTCTTTGCACCTTTTGTGCATCAGACTATCTTACTTTACACTGCTTATCTCGATTTTAATCAATATGAATGAGCTGGCTGGTTGTTTCTTTGTGGGAAATAATCAAATTGGGCTAATGAGTTATTAACGGGGTTGTCTGGGTTAGTAAATCTGTTTTCAAATATCCCATTAGGGAATTCTGAGGCCTCTGGACCTTAGTAGCGGAGTGTCACTTTGCAGTGGATTGTTACTTTGCAGTGGTGGTTTTGGCGGCTGTTTTGGACACAGATTTAAAACAAAGGGCCACATGTATGAAAACTGTTCAGGTCTAAAATTCACTTTGTTTCCCATAGCAACCAATCAGAGCGCCCCTCTCATTTAATATAGTGCTCTGGAAAAATGAGAGGGACGTTCTGATTGGTTTCTATGGGAAACAAAGTGAGTTTTAGACCTGAACAGTTTTCATACATGTGGCCCAAAGACACATGGCTATGCTTACAGCTCATTGTGAGCTATGGTGCAGATTTTCCATTAAAGTCATAGGATGGGAATTTTGATCTGGACTTTGATGGGGAATCCACATGGCAAAATCCCTTGTGTCCACATACCCAAAACTGGTAGCAAGATTGCTTCATTTAGATGGATTGGAATAATGAAAACTTTTTTTCTTCAACATTGGATCTGTGTTTCAATGGAATAATACAGATAATAGTAAAGGTCATAAAAAGACAATCTTATTGAATATTTTATAAAGTAAATCTAGTAAAATAGCTGAATACCAAATTTATTCCAGGGATAGACAAAAATGTGACTTAAGTTTTATTACGTGTCAGTAAATACACCGATAGTTGGCAGCTGTGGTTAAATGCAGAAGAAAAGTCAGCACCGAATGTGAAAAGATTTAATACGACTCAGGCTTATAAATTGCTCAGTGCATTAAGCGAACATACACACATGACAGATTTACCATTTAAATAAAAACTACATCTCAGAAATATGCATATTATAGCATTTTGACTCAATGCTGCTTAATACTATCAAAATATTACCAGCCACAGTAGGAAGGTTACAAGTTCACATTATTGATTTGAGCAAATGCAAGGAACAAAAAAAATCCTAAGGTTTGTTTCACTTGCAAGTGTTCTCACCATGCATTGATTTTACAAAGGATTGTGCGAGCCGGGGAAGAAGAAAAAAAGAAAAAACCGAGGCAGCAGTGTTTAACACCGTAATTCTCAGCAGGCAAATAATATTGGAATTTAGAACTTTCAAAGTCTCGATTGTCTGGTTGTGATGGCTACAAAGTGAGACAAGGCTTTCATTTTTACAAGCTGTGGCTATTGACTATGACTATTTTATTAAAAGCTTCTTAACACGTCTCAAAGTGATCTTCCATATTCTGCGAACACCTTAATGTATGTAAATATGTGTGAACCACTGAGAAGGGGACGCTTTCTGTCTTGGCAAATATGTAGCTGCCTCACAGGTGCAAAATAGGGCAATGTAAAAACAATGGACACATGAAAGGCCAGCCGCATTCACAGCTGATCAACAGCTGATTGTTCATGCTGGGAAAGACGCCATCACATGCTCGGCTATTAGCACTAGTTGTTGATTCAGACTGCTGAGGAAGAGGAATTCCTCTCCAGACGGGCTCTGGCTATTGATGGACATGCCTACTGATGATAACACAACCGTTTCTTTGAGCCGTCTCATGTTCCTTCATTCTGTAATTTTTATCTGATGCTGGAAGAAAAATAGAATTGAAAATAAATTGGATATTTTTGGTCCAGATCATGAGATGGAGAAAATATAAGCATACAATATAATGCTTGAAAATATGTTTAATCTACAGAATTCATACGGGGTGATTGGTGTTCTTGGTGTGTCCCCGCCCTTCTTCATCAGCAGGAAATTGTAGGCAGCAGAGACATAATAAGCTGGGTGGTGCTGGCTATGATGAAAGCACTGTCTACATGAGTTGTATAGGTGCCACACCACAAAGTTACTACTAATTTGAAGGTTCCTGTTACAGCAGGAAGGGTAGATAGACATAGGAAGTGGCCAATGTGTACAGATGGGAAGTGCCAGCTTTAGACTGATGAGTAAGATTGGGGTTGAACTGAAATAAGGAGAAGTGTGTCAATCCAGATATAATGATGCTCTTTGGTATCCACAAACCCCTTGTAGGTCTCTTTTCTCCTGCATTATCACATAAAAGTTTTTTTTTTAACCTTTGGAGGTAAACAGTGAAGGTTTTTATTTAATTACTGCAAGCAGAAATCTTGAAATTCAAGACTGACAGATAAGCTATATTAGAAAAATGCACAACTTAAAGGGATTGTCTACTTTTCATCATTTGTTGTATGTAATAGGAAATCATGCAGTTTTTTTCATATATATGTATTAAAAATTCTACTCCTGCAACCCTTATATGCCAATGTGGTAGACCCCGATCTAAAAAAGCAAAATAAAAATTGTATAGTCCACATACCTGTCCATAGTAATGGCAACCAACTAACTAACTAACTAACTAACTAACTAACTAACTAACTAACTAACTAACTAACTAACTAACTAACTAACTAACTAACTGTATGGGCTAAGCATGGCATAAAAAATATGTTCAATTGGAAACAGCATCCAGTGGGTTGATATAATAAAAGAGTATCCTTTATTCCTCCATACGAAAACACCTATAAACACAGGCATGGAGGAATAAAGGATACTCTTTTATTATATGAATGCGCTGGATGCGAATTTGAAACTATTTGGATTTTGGGGTCTCGTAGATTCAGGGGCCAGAAACAGTGCATCTTTCTGATAAGGTAATGCTGCTGTGATTACTATTGTTAAGCATGGCATCAGTCATGTGACCTCCTGGTATTTACATCAGGGTTAAAAGACATCTATGGGGAAACTGAATAGGAAAAATTGTGGAATAATTATTATTTATATGATTATCCCATCAGCTGCCTCACTGTCTGTAATTCCTTGTATAACTGCTGTCTCTCCAGGGGATGTCATGTTGTTAATAAAGTTAACTGATAAAAAACACGA
>JAODAL010067212.1:0-17396 GCA_025379985.1 Phyllomedusa bahiana
CTCAAACAGAGAGGAAATGGAAGAAACAACAAGGAAGGCGTCATGGAGGTTTGTGCCAGAAGGAGAAGAAAAGGAGAAGAAGACAACTCCCATCATGATGACGTCTGCTGTGAGTCCCTGCTGTCAGGGGTAAGTTTACTTCTGTGTTGAATCAGTGCTGTATTCATGTGATGGTGACCTGACTACTGGAGATCTGGTTGGTGGGGTTGTAGGTTATGTTGGTGCTTATGTAGTGTCAGTGTGGGCTTGTCCCTGATTGTAAAGCAAGTGCACACCTGACTCTGTGATGAGGGGTTTCTCTGCACCACTGTTTCTCTCTTGCTTGTGTGTAGGGGGCTCTCACACAGAGCGGTTTTGGTGCATTTTTTGATGCGTTTTTTGTGGAGAAATGTTCAGCATTAACTGCTCTGCCTTTCTGCACAAAACCGCACCGAAAACCCATTAAAAATGCACCAAAAACGCTCCGTGTGAAAGCAGCTTTATAGTGTAGTTTATTTTAGACAGTGGCGAGGTGCGAGAACAAGGGACATTTTTTAAGCGGATATTGTATGTGGGCTGCTGGGGGCTTAGTGCCAGGGCTGATTTTTATTCCCAGTCCGGCCCTGAATGGAAGCAATACAAATTTGGTTTATTCATCATTGATGATTCCTATAATTATATAAATAAAACCAACCACCCAATAAAGAAAAATAAATCCACATAATAGTAGCGTATCGCTTGTCAATATGTGAAAAGAACAATTTTGATGGTAGTGTCTCTTTAAGTTTATGTAAAACTGTGAATTAGTAGTCATCCTTTTTATTTAGATACCTACTAACCTGTCATCTAAAACTATGCCACCATACATCTATTCCTTCACCTTCATCATGAATGTTCATTTGAAGCTTAATAACTATACTGGGCTTCTATCCACTGAACTGCTATGGAAATAAAATTCAGTGGTCCCTCAGGTTGAAATGGTCTCAGGCTACAATATTTTCAACATACAATGGTTTTTCCCAAGACACTGTATTCTGAGTCTGGTTTCAATATACAATGTTACACGTGATTGACTGGAAGTTCTAACCAATTATCATCAAAGTTTTACTTAAAACATCTGTGTTATTGAAGTGCATGCAGTGTTTGGCGGTCTAGTAGCGCCTCTCTACAGTGCATAGTGGTACTACATGTTTTGTACTGTTTTTTAATATGTGCTAGGATGAGTGGCTCCTTTGGTCATCAGGTGAGGGTGCCATTTTCCTTGTTTCTGGTACATTGTGTAGAAAGTATGTGATTTAAAGAAACTCCTTTCATCAAAATACGTGAGGACAGAAGTTTCCAGAAGCTCTTTCTGACTGGTATATATAAAGACTTGCTATATCTATATTAGTTATCTGCGTCATTTTCTTTAATCTTACTTTTTCATTATGTTGGATAACCTTTTGGGGCTTTGGAACCAATTACCAGTTCTCTATTGCGTTAGGGTTTCAACATACAATGATTCTCTTACAATCTCATCCAGTCAAGTGTACTTGACTGGATGAGATGATCAGATGGAATAGGATTTAAACTAATTTATTTTGTTTTAGTTAGTGTAGTTCTAGAATTATAAGCTAAGGTGGATTATTTTTATGAGAATTTCTTGATTTCTGCACCATTGTATCAAACAAGGTCAGACTGGGACTAAAAAGCAGCACTGGTGCAAAAATCCCACCAGCCCACATACAATATCCCAATATGACAACGCGTGCTTCTAAAACAGGGACTGCTGGCTCCCATTCACTTTCACTCTCCCAGGCGTATAAGGGCTGGGAAGAAGTGACATGTGAATGTGTTTTCCCCATCGCGTATTATATGACGGGGAAAACGTCAGGCATTCTTAGCTCTCAATGAGAGTTATGAATAACCGTAATTGGGGGCATATTTCGGACATATTTAGGCATATTGCATGTCAAAATACTCCCCACAATTACTCCATGGAGGCCAAATAAACAATTACATTACGTGACTCACAGGTGATGCCTTCTCTAATTGCAGGCATTCACTTTTCTTCTCACCGCAATGATGACTTCTTCCAGCCATGACTCTTCTCTGCAGGATTTGCCACACCGACATATTAGACTCCTTACTTTTCCAAGATGACTCCACGAACAATGCAGTCACCAGCTCACCTTGGAAAAGAACAATGAGCAATGTGTAGGGGTGCATGGTTGAAGCTGGGAGGCTTAACCAGCTGAAAGTAATCATACACTTGTTCGCTGATGCATATAGCGTATAGCGATGAAAATCCAGCACCCAATTAGAATGAGTTAAAATATAATTCTTCTTTTATAAGAAAATCTATCTTAAAAAGTAGACGCAGCATGACAAAAATGCTGACGCGTTTCAGGTATGTTAACCTTTACTTATGCTATATCATGCAATCAAGAAAAATTATCTTTTAACGCATTTGAATTGGATGCTGAATTTTCATCGCTATATGTGGCAGCAAACAAATGTATACTTTTCCAAGACCTTCCTCATCTCTACTCAAACTCCCCATTCATAGTGCACTAGAAGGCAATAGTGCCCCCGATGCTACTAATGGTCCAGATGGCAATAATGGCACTCTGCTACTATTTGTTTCCTACACAGTAGTGATGTCCCCTTTTTAATAATGCTCCCTTTGATTCCACTAAGTAATAATGCATTCTCTGTCCCCCATTTAGTAATAATGTCCCCTCTGTACTCGCTTCTTAAGAATAGTGCCCCCTCAGTTAAAATTCCCCCTTTTGTGCCTCCTTCTCCGTAATTTTGTTGCCTCTATAAAGCCAGTTAGTAAATAATGCCCTATTCTCAGTAATAATGTCCCACTTTGTGCCACCGCTTAGTAATAGTGCCCCCTTTTGGTACACATCTTCTCAGTAATAAAGCCCGCGCTCTACCTTCTTTTCAGTAATATCCCCACCCACTGTTCCCCTAACTATAATTGTGTCCCCTTTTCTGCAACATTGGCCTTTTCTCTCTTTTAGTGCCACTTTCCCTTCTAAACTGTTCCCCTTCTTTCTAACAGTGGAACCTATGTGCTTCATTCTTTCTAATAGTGCCCCTTCTATCTATTGATGCCCACTTTTCACTAACAATGCACCCACTCTGAGTCTCCTTTTGTGTTTTAATAGTCTTTTTGTGCCCCCTTCTCTCTAATAGTTCCCATTCTCTCTACTAGTACTGCCTTTGCAGCCCTAAAAGAAATACAGTACTTGTACTCCTCTGACCCTATCTGAAAGAGTTATTCCTGCTACTTCCTCGGGTGTGTACTGTCCATTAATTGGCCATAGGCTGGTTTTGAGGCCTTTGAGAAGACAACACAGACTGGGTACATGCTAGAGAGGTCAGCAACTCAGAACAGGCATCGTGATGCAATTACACACTTGTGCAGCCTACCTCAGCCCACTGACGTCTTCAGTGAACATCCAGAGTTTCATGGGCTTTAGGCCTAACCCAGCATGAACATATGCCAGGAAGAGGCTTTCTGCTAAACCATACTTTTGAACTGTATTCCCATCCTCAGGAATGCAGATAGAGCTGAAAGTGGCTCTTAATGGGGTCACCAAAACTAAAATCCAGAACATGTGCCAAAATTGCCTGGTTTAACCTTAAAGGGGTTGTCTCGCTACAATGATTGGGTTTTAATTTAAAGATCTTTAAAAAACAAGCAGCTTTGCAATATATGTTCATTACAAATGTTCTACTGATTTTGAGCTAGCCCTGTTAGTATTACTACATCAGCTTCTCAAATCTCTATAGTAGCTGACTGTTGATCTTATCTTACTGGCTGTCAGGTCTGAATGACTCATCACCTTTGAAGACAGGTCGGAGCAGAGAGCCCCTCCGCACAGAATGCTTCTGTAGTGGAGGGAGGAGGAGGGGGGGGGAGGGAGGACTCTGGCATCTGTGTCCGAGCTGCCTGGATTAACCCTGTGTGTGCCTGCTTCCTCCTGCTCTCTACACAGATAGATGTGACAGCAGTGACCCTGTCTGTTACTATAATCATGATATGTCTTTGGAACTGTGACTATACTAATACTATACAGATCAGGGGGCATGTGAATACTTTATGTTCTCCTGTATTAGTGACACATCCTGAGTATAGTAACACTGCCCTTGTTGTTGCTGGAGATGTGGAGACTTGTAAGCTAAGCAGGGGATATAGGAACACATGCATCCCCTCTGCTCTATTAGCACACAGCTTCATATTCCTCTCTACACTCATAGATCAGCCCTCTCCTGCAACAGACCTAGGCTACACACCACAGGGTGAACTCTGAGAGCAAACCCCCTCCCCCCCTGTATAGAATTACGTAGCTGCCTGTGTGCTGATGGGAGGGGGGAGAGGGAGCAGAACAGACAGACCAAGAAGCACGCCCCTCAGTTCAACTTACCAGGGACACTGACAGGCTGAAAGCTCGTAATGAGACAACTCCTTTAAGGAATCAGGAATGGAAAATGGCCAGTCTGCCTAGTCTAAACAACTTGGAGCCAGGCCCAAAGAAAATGAGTTTTTTTATTGTACATTTATGGTTACTTTTTAGATGATTCGTTTGCAAATTTTATGACTTGCATTATGTAGGTCAATTTGCCAATCTTTTGCTTTTACAGTATATGGGTATACTGACTCAACAGTGTTTCTCCAGGTCGATCATAGCTCATTAATTCTCCAAACTGGTGATTCATTCAGTTTTTTTTTCTTTTTGTGGCTACAATTCTACTTAGACAGTGGATTTCCTGGTCTCTAATGCCAAACCATAAATGTCAAATGTTATACAAGTTTGTCTATTTTTGCCTGCAAATAACTGTACCTATAGCCCCTTTGTCATGGGGGCGACCATCCCCCTGCTCCCCGGGCACCGGCACTTACCATCCATGCTCCGGTGAATGCTGCCCCTGTCTGTTCCGGCCGCCGTGCGCGTGCCCGTGTCCTAAGGCGCGCGCGTGCGACAGCTGGTCTGGATTTAAAGGGCCAGCGCCCCAGTAATTGGTTATTGCTGGGCGCTGGTCCTATTTAAGGAACACACCCCCCAACACACTTTGCCAGTTCGTTGGTGTGCGTTTAGAAAATCTGAGAGTTCGCTAGTCCTGTCTGATTATCCATGTACCAGTCTGTTCCGCTACGTTTCCTGACCTTGCCTGTTTGCCGCCTGCCCTGACCTTCTGCCTGTCTCTGACCACGAACCTCTGACACCTGCCCTGACCTTCTGCCTGTCCCCGACAACGCCTCTGGATTACGTTTCTGTACCACGCACCACCCCGGCCGCCATCGCTAGCAAGTCACGTCAGGGGTAACGACCTGGTAGCCTCACGCCGCAGCAAGTCCATTCCGCTTTGCGGTGGGCTCTGGTGAAATCCGGGGGCTACTTAGACTCCGTGCCCTGGCGTGGCTGCCACCAACGCTAGCAGTGGTCCAGCGAATCCACCATACCCGTTACAGTACGAACTGGCCATAGATTCCGCCAGGGTACCTCTGCCTGAACTCCGGGACGTTGCGACTGCCGTCGCCCAGCAGAATCAGCGTATTGACCAGCTCGTGGCCATGATGCAGAATCTTGCAGTCCGTCTACCGCCATCTGCGGCTGCTGCCGTCTCGGCTGCGCCAGTTGTCCCGGCAGCCTCGGTCCACCCTGCACCTTCATCGGGACCTTCTCTGCATCTGCCGCTCCCCTCTCGCTATGATGGAGACCCCAAGAGTGCAGAGGCTTCATCAGTCAATGCTCCATCCACATCGAGATGTTGGGACATCAATTCCCTACTGAGCGGACTAAAGTCGCCTTCATTATTAGCCTCTTAACAGGCGAAGCTCTGGGCTTGGCCACCCCGCTATGGGATCGAGGCGATCCGCTCACGGCTAATCTGCAAGCCTTCCTCCAGGGGTTCCGTACTGTCTTCGAGGAACCTGGCCGTCCCTCCTCCGCTGCTGCAGCTCTGCTTCGCCTCCGTCAGGGTGATTCTACGGTGGGACAGTACTCTGTGCAGTTCCGCACGCTAGCCTCAGAACTCGACTGGAACAATGAGGCTTTGGTGGCGACCTTCTGGCAAGGCCTCTCGGGACGTGTTGAAGATGAGCTTGCGGGTCGGGATCTGCCATCCTCTCTGGACGATTTGATTTGGTTGGCCACCCGGATCGACATTCGCTTTGCTGAGAGACAACAAGAGCTCCGCCTCCAATGCAAGCTTACTTGACCACGCCGGCTACCTCGCTTAGCTCCTGTCTTCCAGCACCCTCCACTTCCTCCACCAACGCTTCATGAGGACAAACCCATGCAGGTGGAAAGGGCTCACTTGACCCAGGAGGAACGCTCCCAGCGTCATCTGAAGCAGTTATGTTTCTATTGTGGCGGCTCCAGCCACTTCATTGGGGACTGTCCAGTGCGTCCGGGAAACTCTCGCACCTAGGGCTCGCAGGAGAGGCATCCCTAGGTGTCAGTGCGGCCTCTCCCCGTCTGACCATCCCGGTACTTTGTGGAACTTCGCCGGACAGTACCTTTCAGGCCACCGCCTTCCTGGACTCGGGGTCCGCTGGTAACTTTATCAGCCATGCGCTGGTGTCTCAGTTCCGGCTTCCAGTGACCCCTCTGCAGAAACCCATGTTTGTCTCCTCTGTCAGTGGCGAATGCCTCAAGGATGCCATTCGGTTCTGCACTGCGCCCCTCACCCTGCAGATAGGCGCGCTACACCAGGAAACTGTGAAACTTCTCGTGCTGCCTCGTTCCTCTTCAGAGATCCTTCTGGGCCTTCCCTGGTTGCAAGAGCATGCTCCGACCCTAGACTGGAACACAGGCGAGATTCTTCGTTGGGGCCCGGCATGTCACTCACGATGCCTGCTGGCACTCCGCCCTGCTCTGCGGTCTGCTTCTGCAAAGCCTACGAAGTCTCTGCCAGGTCTGCCTTCTTCTTACCAGGACTTTGCCAACATCTTCTCCGAAAAACAAGCCGAAACTCTGCCCCCGCACCGGCCCTTCGATTGCCCTATTGATTTGCAACCCGGTACTACTCCTCCCCGAGGCAGAGTTTACCCTCTTTCAGTCCCGGAGACAAAGGCGATGTCGGAGTATATTCAAGAGAATCTCCGCAAGGGCTTTATACGCAAGTCGTCCTCGCCTGCGGGAGCCGGATTCTTCTTTGTCGAAAAGAAAGATGGAACCCTCCGGCCCTGTATCGATTACCGTGGTCTAAATAAGATAACCATAAAGAATCGATACCCCCTGCCTTTGATCTCAGAGCTATTTGACCGCCTACGTGGCGCAAAATTTTTTTCTAAATTGGATCTTCGCGGTGCTTAAAACCTGATTCGTATCCGAGAAGGCGACGAATGGAAAAGAGCCTTTAACACCCATGATGGCCACTTCGAATATCTCGTCATGCCATTTGGCCTCTGCAACGCTCCGGCAGTTTTCCAGAACTTCGTCAACGAGATCTTCCGCGACCTCCTCTATATCTGTGTCATTGTTTACTTGGAGGACATCCTGATCTTCTCTCCTGACCTGAAGATTCACCGCCATCACGTCCGCCTGGCGCTCAAACGTCTCCGAGATCATCAGTTATATGCCAAACTAGAGAAATGCCTGTTTTAGCGCACCTCATTGCCCTTCCTGGGGTACATCGTCTCGGATCAAGGACTCCAGATGGATCCTTCTAAGCTGTCTGCAGTTTTACAGTGGCCTCGACCAGTGGGCCTTCGGGCTATCCAACGTTTTCTAGGCTTTGCGAATTACTACAGACAGTTCATCTCGCACTTCTCCACGCTCGTGGCCCCAGCTGGTGGCACTGACGAAGAAAAATGCCAACCCCAAATCCTGGCCTCCTGAATCTCAAGAAGCCTTTGAGCATCTCAAATCTGTATTTGCTTCTGCCCCAGTGCTATCTCGTCCGGACCCACTGCGTCCATTCGTTCTTGAGGTGGACGCCTCTTCAGTAGGTGCAGGAGCTGTCCTCTTACAAATGTCTGCCTCAGGAAAACTGAGTACTTGCGGATTCTTCTCAAAAACCTTCACTCCAGCCGAGCGAAATTTTTCGATTGGAGATCGTGAACTATTGGCCAGAAAATTGGCCCTAGAAGAATGGCGGCACTTGCTGGAGGGGGATCTGCATCCCTTCGAAATCTTCACGGATCACAAAAACCTTCTCTATCTTCAATCTGCTCAATGTCTAAATCCTCGTCAAGCCAGGTGGTCCCTCTTCTTCGCCCGCTTTGACTTTTTCCTTCACTTTCGGCCAGCTGAGAAGAACGTCAGGGCGGATGCCCTTTCTAGATCCTCGGACACTGTGGGCTCAGAAGCGCCTTTGCAGCACATAATTCCTCCAGAACGGCTCCTCACGGCGGCCCCCGTGGAGCTTAAACATCTGCCTCCGGGAAAGACCTACGTCCGCCCTGCCATGCGGCCTCGTATTCTAAAGTGGGGACACTCTTCCCGAACTGCTGGCCATCCTGGAGTGCATAAGTCTCTGCGATTAATCTCTCGCTATTACTGGTGGCCCACCCTTGCTCATGATGTTAGAGATTATGTCCTGGCCTGCACCTCCTGTGCTCGTAACAAGGTCCCTCGCCTCAGACCCGCGGGTCTACTACTACCTCTCCCAGTGCCTGAAAGACCCTGGTCCCATATAGCCATGGACTTCATTACCGACCTCCCGGCCTCATCGGGTAATACGGTCATTTGGGTGGTGACCGATAGGTTCTCTAAAATGGCTCATTTTTGTTGTCCCTCTGCCCGGTTACCCTCCGCCCATCAATTGGCCCAACACTTTTTTCAGCACGTTTTTCGACTACATGGGCTCCCGTTACATATCGTCTCTGATAGTGGGGTCCAGTTTGTGTCAAAATTCTGGCGGGCTCTGTGTGCTCCGTTACAGGTTCAGCTGGACTTGTCGTCGGCTTATCACCCTCAAACCAATGGGCAGGTAGAGAGGGTTAACCAAGTGTTGGGGACCTACCTGCGACATTTTGTATCCGCCCGTCAGGATAACTGGTCGGACCTCCTCCCCTGGGCGGAATTTTCATACAATTCCTTGGACTCTGAGTCCGCAGGAGCCTCTCCCTTTTTTGTTGTCTTTGGGCTACATCCCCGCCCGCCTCTCCCTCTGCCCACCTCGTGTGACGTTCCTGCCGTGGATGCCCAAGTACGGGACATCAAGTCTCTCTGGCAGGTCACACGTCAGGCCCTTCTACGGGCCTCCTCTCGCACCAAAGTCCAGGCCGACAGGGACCGGAGACCTGCGCCCACATTCAAGCCGGGTGACAGGGTTTGGTTATCTGCCAAGTACATTCGTTTCAAAGTGCCCAGCTACAAGTTGGGTCCTAAGTATGTGGGCCCTTTTGTGGTTCTTTGGCAGTTAAACCCGGTGTCCTACAAGCTCCGCTTGCCTCCCACTCTGCGTGTCCCGAACTCCTTCCATGTCTCGCTCCTCAAGCCTGTGGTGCTGAATCGCTTCTCCCGTGGATCTGTCTCGCCTTCTCCTGTGGCCGACTCTGATAACATCTTTGAGGTCAAAGAGGTGCTGGCAGAGAAAACATTGAGGGAGAAGCGGTTCTTCCTTATCGACTGGAAGCAGGGCCGTCTTAACAGCATCATGGGCCCCTGGGCAGAGCTGTTCACTGGGCCCCCAACCAACATTTATCAATATTATCTAAGGGTATGTTCACACGGTGTAATTGCGGGTGCATTTCACGGCGATTTGCACTTTAATACAGCCGAAAAAGGGCCCGCCGCAATAACGGTAAAGCTGATTGGCTGCTATGATTACGTTTGGGTTGCTATTGGCAACAAAAACAGACATTAGGGGTTTTGATGAATGAAGCCCATTATGCTTAACCATAAAATCAATGAAGCAGTTTTTATGAGGACCTGTATTTGCGGGAGAACTTGTATTTTTGGGGGAGTAGTTTTGGTTTCATGTTAAAGGGGTTGTCCCTAAAAAGATTAATTGAAAATGTGGGGAAAAAAAATCAAAGGATGAACATCCTTGGTTATATTGGAAAAGTGCTACGGTTTTAGAGAAGGGGCGGGTTTACATGTGCTTGCAACGGTTTTTGTTTACTGGTCAGGGAAGCATTCTGCCCCGCCAGGTCGGCAATGCAAAGGAAAGGCGTTAAGAGGGGGGGCGGGAGGGTTTGTTTGGCGGAAAGGAGGGAAGCAGTAAGAGGTACAAAACACCAACCCCCCTGAGTCCTTCACTGCTTCTCCTCTTTCCTCCCAATTTACACACATCCCTGCCCCTCCTCTTAATGCCTTTCCTTTGCTGTGCACGACCGGGGAGGACAGAATGCTTCCTGACCAGTAAAAAAAACACCGTTGCTGAGCACTTTAAAATACCCGTTCTCTAAACCGTAATTTTGCCAATAGAAACCCAAGGCGTACATCCATATTTTTGGGTCCCCACTTTTTCAACTTGATCTTTAGTGGAAAACCCCCCTTTAACTACCGCAAAATTTTTTTTAAAAAAACAATTTCAGCTAACAAAAAAAAGGTTTTTTTGATTTGTTTTATTTTTATTATTTTTTCCCATTCATTTTTTACACCAAATACCTCAGATTAATTCAAAAGGTATTAGGGTGGTGATACCGAATATTTGACTTTTTTATGAAATTTTGTATGCACAACTATTTTTTAACTATTTTTTTTTTCCTTTGTTTTTTTCCTTTTTTCATTAAGGAAAATATCAAAGCCTCTGATCCTCGCCTTTTAAACCCCTTTTATTGCTGAGTCCTGGCTGACCATAATCGGAGGAATTTCCCTGGGCCCCTTTTGGGTCACCGGGGACTCCCATTGCCCAATGGACCCTGGGGATTTTTAAGTCACCCCCGGGGACCTAGAGAGCCCTGGGCTGTCTGTATACTAACCCAAAAGTCAAGGAACACTGTGGTTACCCCAGCAATAGACTATTTTCCCTACACATAGTGTAATCTTTAGTATAAGGAGTATACAGGAGTGTAAGTTTTTTGCATAGGATATACAGGACTGTAAGGATTTCCCTTGGGGAGTATAAAATTGTAATGTATTGGCATATAAAGTGTAATGTATTCGCTACAAAGTTACAGGAGTGGAATGTATTTGCATACAGGAGTGTAATGTATTTGAAAAAGGAGTAACAGGGGAAATGAATTTGCAATTGGAGTGTCCCAAAAAAAACATTATGAAGTGTAAAAAAAAAAAAAAAAATAAATGTAAAATAATTATCCAATGGAAAAAAAAAAAACAAACAAAAAAGTGTAGAAAAAAAAAAAAAAAATATTTTATTAAAAAAAGGCAATATTTAAAAAAAACAACCCAAACAATAAGGGTTCCACCAAAATGTAATAACCCATTGAATTAATCTAACAGGTCATTTATTAGAAATGTGAATGGGTTGTAAGAAAAATGTAAAAGAATGTAAAAGTTTTTGTTTTCTTCAAAAAATTTTTTTTTTAAAAAAACGTAGTAAAATTTTTAATGTAAACGCAAAAAACCATCCAAAAAAACAATTCCCCACATAACTGCATCAAGAAAAAAATAAAAGTTTTGACTGCGAACGCAGGGAGGCAAAAATCAAATTTATTTTGTCATTAAGGCCTTTTCGGCGGGGGGTTTTAAAAGGTTAACTTCATTTTTCTTTACTAAATAGAGTGTTTTTTATTGGGGAAATCGAGGTTTTGTGCAATTTTTTTTTTATTTGTTATTTACCTTTTTAATTTTTTAAAAGTCCCAATCTGTGATTAGGATTGTGTAATAGAGGATATTGTATGCACAGTTGGGCTGACCGCATACTGTATCATATAACAACTTTATGTGGTTATCCCATCCTGTGCCCCCAGGCCCTGCGCACTAATCATAAATTCTAAGATGCTTCGGTGCTGGGGGGCACGGATGGCGACCACAAATTTGTTTATGATATAGTGTGGTCAGCCGTCCCGCCCGCACTGCCCCATAAGTCCCGACCCTTTTTCACATGTGAGCCGGACCCCGACGAACCCACCTTCAAAGCCTCGTGATGGTGGACACAGCGAGGTGATGGGAGGGAGACAGCCGGGAGGGAGACAGCCGGGAGGGGAGAGCTGGAGACGTGATGAGGGGCAGGAGGGAGGGAGTCAGGAGGACTGAGCTCTTGCATTCCCGGCGGGAGTGGAGACGCACGGGGGGGGGAATGCTGCGCCTGCTCTCACTGCCCGGGTCCGGAGTTTTTTTTGGGCCCCGCAGGGGGACAGGGCAGAGACTCCAGCCTCTGCTGTTTTTAAATTTAAAAAAGACGAGGGTTTTTGGGGTAATGACCCTGACGGGGCCCCTGTTCTCATAGGGCCCCCGGGCAGGTACCCACCGTGCCCAATGGGAAAGATGGCCCTGACTGGAAGGGGGTCGGGCCTGAGGAACGTTCGTGGGAAACTGAGGCCAACCTGTCTCCGGACCTCCTTGCTAGGTTCCCAAAAAAAAGAGGGGGAGACCTAAGGGGGGGTACTGTCATGGGGGCCGCGGGCACCGCTGCGCCCCGCAGCCTCTCCCCTGCCCCCAGGGTTCCCGGCGCGGGTGCCGCGGGTGCCCGCGACCATCCCCCTGCTCCCCGGGCACCGGCACGTATCATCCCTGCTCCGGTGAACACTGCCCCTGTCTGTTTCGGCCGCCGCGCGGGTGCCCGTGTCCTAAGGCGCGTGCGCAATGGCTGGTCGGGATTTAAAGGGCCAGCGCCCCAGTAATTGGTTATTGCTGGGCGCTGGTCCTATTTAAGGAACACGCCCCCAACACACTTTGCCAGTTCGTTGGTGTGCGTTTAGCAAGTCTGAGAGTTCGCTAGTCCTGTCTGATTATCCGTGTACCAGTCCGTTCCGCTACGTTTCCTGACCTTGCCTGTTTGCCGCCTGCCCTGACCTTCTGCCTGTCTCTGACCACGAACCTCTGCCGCCTGCTCTGACCTTCTGCCTGTCCCCGACTACGCCTCTGGATTACGTTTCTGTACCACGCACCACCCCGGCCGCCATCGCTAGCAAGTCACGTCAGGGGTAACGACCGGGTAGCCTCACGCCGCAGCAAGTCCATCCCGCTTTGCGGCGGGCTCTGGTGAAAACCGGGGGCTACTTAGACTCCGCTCCCTGGCGTGGCTTACACCAACGCTAGCGGTGGTCCAGCGAATCCACCATACCCGTTACACCCTTAATAGCAGTTCCTGCATATTCAGCCTGGAAGAGAACCATCAAGCAATTCTCAGTACCAGGCTATCGGAGTTTACAGACGGGGATATAGAGAGACAAACAGAAAGTTATGTATATATATAACTTTAAAAAATTTTATTAAAAAAACAACCACCCAGTTAAAAAAAAATGCTTGTCAATATGTGATTAACAATAAGTGATGGCAGTGTCCCTTTAGTAAGGGCACTAATAGGTTGCAATAGTACCATACTAAGAATTATGTGCATTGATTCCCTAAACAGACTCTTACAAGATATTTTTCAAAATGTAGTATCACTTGGTTGTCTTTCTGATGAAGGGCCACCCATGTAATAGATGAACACTTTAAGGCTGCTAATCCATTTTGATTGGGGCCCAGTTTATGACAAAAGGCAAATGGATAGACAATGTCTTTATGAGACAAGCTCTATATATTAGAACTATGGAATGCAATCTAAGACCTTTATTACATATTTAAAATCTTAATTTTGATTTTTTTTTTTTTACATACATTTAGTACACACCTATTACTCACCAAAACTCAAACCTTAATGCTCCTAATAAATATCCCATTGTTTTCAGTGGAAACATGCAGCATTGTTCACGTAGGGTATGTTCAAACGGCATCTTTGTACGCATAATTGTGCGCAATTACGGTAATTCATAGCTCTCCTAGAGAGCTATGGATTACGCATCGTCCCCTTGAGCGTACAATACGATCATATTGTACTCTTTGGGGGGGGAGAATTGATATGTCAATTGTTAGCCGCGATTACACGCCGCAAACAATGCATGTCTATGAGATCGGCACCCAGCCGGCCCCCACCTGCTTTGGAATTACGCGCTAATCAGCGCGTGGTTCCAAAAAGCCCGGCGTATTGCGGCGCGTACTATACCCTTAGGGTATGTTCACACGATGTACTGCAGTGCGTACAGTAAGCGCCGCAGTACATCGTGTGTTTCAGGAGCTCGCGCATACTCCCATGGCACGGAGGGGGCGGTAGCCTGCCGGCCCCATAGACCTGCATTGCTCGTGGCGCATAATCGCCACAAGTAATTGATGTCACTTATCTTCCCGCGCGTACAATACAATCGTATTGTACGAGCGGGGAGAGAAAGCGTAATCCATAGTTCTCTATGAGAGCTATGGATTGCCGTAATTATGGGGCGCATTTACCCGCATATTAAGCGCAGTACGCAGTGAAATGCACCCCAAAATAAGCCGTGTGAACATACCCTTAGGGCCACATGTATGAAAACTGTCCAGGTCTAAAATTCATTTTGTTGCCCATTGCAACCAATCAGAGCTCCCCTTTAATTTCATATAGTGCTCTGGAAAAATGAGATGGGTTCTCTGATTGGTTGCAACAAAATGAGCTTAGACCTAAGTGTGTGTTTTTGTGCCATTTTTTTTTAAATACACAGCATGTAAAAAAAATAAAGCAAAGATATATTTTGTTTTCTGTGTTTATCGAGTGTTAATGCATTAAAACATGTTAAAGAGTACCCAAAAAGGGCCCATAATATAGGTATAGAAAATGTGCCTAATTTACTTCTATACATTTCTTGAAATATGCATGTATTTCTCAGCAACATTTTTATATGCACATACCCCGTACTTGTGTCACAGAGCTATTATGTGGATTCAAAACAACATCTTCACCAATCTTTGCCACTATTAAGTCAGATATTCAAAAAAGCTTTCATATTTTAATTTGCACTGGAGCACATATCAAGTGTATCATCTATAAATTCTAGTTGGGTCCCATTTAAGAAATGTAAAATTCATGCTTTTAATGGCGATATTGTAAGATTTTAGGGTAAGTGTTTTTTTAAGCTTATATAATTGTTTTGGTGATAAAACTCATTTGCAATAACTACGATTTGATTATTCTGTAAATTCAAATGGAAATTCTTATGGTGAAGTTAATTTTCCCCTGGTTTGGCATTATAAACTCATTTTCATATATGAGTATCATACAATGATTTCAATAAGACATAAGCAATGTAACAAGTATAACCATGCTGTTAAAAAATCTGGGCCCTAAATTAGTTGGATCATTTACCAGTTTTTACTGCTTCCACCAAGGAATTGTCTGTGATTTACAAAACATTCTGCAGATCTTCCATAAGAGGAATCTACATCAGCTGGCTGTTTAACTGTCCTTAGATCTGCCCCTGACTGTCCGTATTAGTTATTTTGCAAGAAGTTTTGTTGATGTGATTATTTCTTGTAGTTCTCACTGTTGTCGAATGTGTCCCATTGGGAAAACCATTTTTTTTTACCAATTAAGTAAAATTTAATATGTTGCTGTTACAAATGTAAACATTAGTGTTTCTTTGCCTCCAGCTATTTTGCTGTGTGAAAATCCAGAAATCTTCAACTGATTAGGTTACAAATGAGTCGTATCCCCTAGAAAACTAGGAAAAAAACTAAAAGATAAAAAAACACCAGCTCACATTTCTGACGAGATGAAAGCTCTAGCTGAACTCAGAGAACAGTCAGTATTATATTTAGACCTTGAAAATGTTGCTAATTAGACTCCTGATATGATTATTTGGATCCTTAGAGGGTGGCCAGAGAATCTGTGAATATTTTGTTGTTTATGTATTGGACTGGTTTGAAAAGTGATGCAAATATATTTAGCTTTCATAATAAAGGGGTTAAAAGTGAATGTTCAATGTAATTTTATTTTGATATGGCATATTATTTTCAAAATTTTTTAAAAGAGTAAAAATTTTCTATTTTAATGTGCACGCTCCAATCTCTACCATGAAAGGTATTAAGTTTTCCCTTTAGAGGGTGTTTAGGACTTTTAAAAATTTTCTTTTGCTGGAAATCTTTGGTTTTTTTGAGGTCTTTGACCCTGGACCAACTCAAAGGGGGTTTTAAAGTTGAAAAATTCTTTCCCACAAAAAAAATTATTGTTTTGAACCCCAAATTTAATTAATTTAAAAAAATTTATTCCCTTAAAACAACAATTCTAAATTTCAACGATTTTAATTACCGCCCCCAAATATTTTGAAAAGTGCGTTTAAAAATTTTTAAATATTTGCTAAACCCATCCTTTATTCAAAGCACAAAATTTTAAAAAAAGCCCAAACTTTTTTAGAATTTCCACAAAAAAACCCTTTTATCATATAAAAAAAGTTGCAACCTGTTAAATTTTCATATTTTTAAAAACAATATGTTGTTTGTAGCCGCCGCGGGTCGTAGGTTTGCAAGCAAATTTTTATTGTCCTGCTGGAAGGGAAACCTATGCCTCAGCCTTTAACAGATTTTCCTCCAGGATTCTCCTGTTTTTTTGCTCTATCCATCTTCTCATCAACTCTGACCAGCTTCCCATTCACTGCTGAAGCAAAGCCCCCCCACAGCAGGTGCCCTACCCTCTTGTGGTGGGGGGGGTTTGGGGTTCAGGGTATGTTCAGTTTTGGCTTTCCCCACACAAACGATTTCACTTTTGGAAAAAATAAAATTTTGGGTTCATTGACCCAAAACCCCCTTTTTTCCATACTTTTTGTGTCCCTAATACAGTACTTTTTTCAAAACCCCAAAATGGGCTTTTTGTGGCTGGCTTGCTTTCAAAAATGTAGCTTTTTTCTTGACACTCTTCTTTGAATGCCAGATTTGTGGCGTACACAACTAATAGTTGTCCTGTGGACAGATTCTCTGACCTGATTGTGGGTCTCTGCAGCTCCTCTTCTCTTCTCTAAAAAGGTTTCCTTGTCTGGATGTCGTTTAGGTGGAAAACAATGTCTTTTTTAGGTTTGCATTGTGCCTAAACCCTTTTATTTTTGGGGTAAGGATTCAAAAGGGGCTTTGCAAAATGTTCAGAGATTGAGAGATGGTTTTTTTTTTAAAACCCTTTAAACCCCGCAAAACAAACTCCACAATTTATCCCTGTCTGATGTGTTCCCTTTGGTTTTTCTTATGCTGTTTGTTCACAAAAGTTCTCCAACAAACCTTCTATTCCTTCACAAACAGCTTTTTGTTGTACTAAAATAAATTCCCTACAAATGTACCATTGACAATAGTTTTTTTTCTAAAGGCTAGGGCACACTGGTTTTTAGTTAGGAGTATCAGAGACGGGGGGTTAAAAATATTAAATACATATGCATCTATCTTTTTAAAATTTCTTTAATTAGCAAAAAATTTTTAAATGCACATTTTCTTTTCACTTTCCCAAAAAGTGCTACTTCATGTTGCCATGTTGCATGCCCAACAAATACCTCCCCACAATATTTTTCC
>JAODAL010067213.1:0-17395 GCA_025379985.1 Phyllomedusa bahiana
CCCTTAAAATCCCTTCTACTCTGCACTGATCACCTGTATTAATTGCATCTGTTTGAACTTGTTACCTGTATAAAAGACCAGTCCACACTCAATCAATTATACTCCAACCTTTTCACCATGGCCAAGATCAAAGAGCTGCCTAAGGACACCAGGGACAAAATTGTAGACCTGCACAAGGCTGGGATGGGCTACAGGACTATAGAAGTCAAGAACTGTTGGTGCAATTATTAGAAAATTGAAAAAACACAAGATGACTGTTAATCTTCCTTGGTCCAGGCCTCCATGCAAGATCTTGCCTCGTGGGGTAAGGATGATTATGAATAAGGTCAGGAATCGGTCCAGAACTTCACGGGAGGATCTGGTCAATGACCTGAATAGAGCTGAAACCACAGTCTCAAAGATAACCATTAGTAACACACTACGTCGTCATGGATTACAATCCCTCAGGGCACACAAGGTCCTCCTGCTCACGCCAGCACATGTTCAAGCCAGTTTGAAGTTCGCCAATCACCATCTGGATGATCCAGGGGAAGCATGGGAGAAGGTCATGTGGTCAGGTGAGATGATCAAAATAGAACTTTTTGGTATCAACTCCACTCGCTGGTTTTGGAGGAAGAAGAATGACTACAACCCCAAGAACACTGTCCCAACTGTGAAGCATGGGGGTGGAAACATCATACTTTGGGGGTGATTTTCTGCAAAGGGGACAGGATGACTGCACCGTATTGAAGGGATGAAGGATCGGGCCATGTATCGCGATATTTTGGCCGACAATCACTTTCCCTCAGTAAGAGCACAATGACTCAAAACACACAGCCAGGGCAACTAAGGAGTGGCTCCATAAGAAGCGACAGCCCCAAAACCTGAAAGCTCTGGAAAAGATCTGCATGGAGGAGTGGGCCAAAATCCCTGCTGCTGTGTGTGCAAACTTAGTCAAGAACTACAGGAAACGTCTGACCTCTGTAATTGAAAACAAAGGTTTCTGCACCAAATATTAAGTTCTGTTTTTCTATTGTATCAAATACTTGTTTCATGCAATAGAAAGCAAATTTATTATTTTAAAGCACACAATATGATTATCTGGATTTTTTTTTAGATTCTGTCTCTCATAGTTGAAGTGTACCTACAATAAAAATTACAGACCACTCTGTTCTTTGTAGGTGGGAAAATCGCAAAATCGCCAGTGTATCAAATATTTATTTTCCCCACTATAGCTGCACTTAAATGTAAAACCAGTTCACACCAGGATGCAAAATAGCCGCAGTACCGCTCAGGAGATTTTAAATGTGCAAAAATATTGATAAACAGCCATTCACACACCTACTATTCATGAGGGGGGTGATTGCTAGTATTACATTCGCTTCTATAGTGTGCCATTCACAAGAGATGGAGGGAAATTAAAATCCCAGATTCCTCTATGTATCAATCTGAACTGAGTGTCCCTCCATGTCTCATTCTGGACCTACTTCCTAAGAGTCATCAACCCTTGAAGTATAACCACCTTCATATCCTAGACCTCTAATTGCCTGCCTCATGCTCCGAAAATCTTAGCAGTTGCCCTGGACGAACTTTCTCTTTTCTGTATAATATGGATATGGATACCATTCCTAATGGGTTTATTATGTCTTTATCCATCTGATTATCTTGGACTTCCTGTCCCACATTTGCTAACTGATTCATAAAAAAGCCTTTGAGCTGTGCATATTGTAGTATAGGTGTTTGTCTCAATTCTAGTTTTTGAGTAAGTTCTTCCATGGTTACTGGTAGACTATATAGATTTGTTAGATTACTAAACTTTCCTCCTTCACATGTTCAGTGGCTTCCCCAGTATGTAACCTTTAAGCTGCCCTTATACTTATGAGTCCTTTGGGGAGTGCATGGTGGACACTGGTCTCTTCAGAGGGGATCTTGACCAGTCCCTAATTGGAGTTGAATGTCTCGTTGATGTGGGTGTTGTAGACCCTGATTGGGGAGATGTTTGCGCCAGTTCATCCACAAAGTATCTCTTAGCTTCCTCATGGACCTGAGAGGACTTAAGTGGTCCATCTTCCGATTTCATCCTTAGAATGTTGGAACTTTAGATTTCTTCGGAATAAAAGTCCACAGATTTTCGGTTTCTTGTGAACATGACAGGCCCTTTTTTCAATCTGAAGGCTCTAAAATATCCTCCTTGTCCATATAATTTAAGAATCGCATGATTACTTGCCTCGCTCTTGCGGAGGCAGAAGATGAATTTCCTGCCACTGCTGGGCTAATGTGATGTGCGCATTCTATTTTTCGTGGACCCTCCATGCCTAGTGCTTGTGGCAGTTCTTTCTCACAGATGGCACGTAGCTTAGTCAGTGGGATGGATCCCGAGAGGCCTATCGGGCGTAGGTTGTTCCTTCTGGAACAATTTTCTAAGTCATCAGCTCGTTTTTTTTAGATAATCCACTATGTCTTGCAGGTGGTTCAGTTCCTTATTTGTGGACAGGCATTGATCTTCCACCTCCGATATCCTCTGTTCCGTTTCTCCAACTATCCCCTCCTGCCCGTTCACTTTATCTTGTAGCCCTTTTATCACTTTCTGTATCATGGTTGTCAGGAAGCTTTAATGTCCACTACTAGATGTTTTACCACCTCTGCTGCCAGTGTAGTGTGATCAATGCCTTCATTATGGAACTGTGGCCTGACACTGAGCTGCACAGTGCAATCCTCCGAGTTCATAGGTATGTCTTCTAATAGTAGTGGCGGTGGTGTAGACAGCACCATCTTCGCTACAGCAGGCTCTGCTATCTATGTCACGCTCGCCTGTGAGGTAGATTTTGTGACACACCTCAGCAAATACCGTTCCATAAGAGTCCCGACACTCGTCGTTGGTATTTCCAGGTGATTATCCACCTGATTATGTCACTGAGAAGTGGCAATGTCGCTGGTCCTTCAGATAACTCAGACACGCGTCTTCACATACCGGCGGTGGAACGGGAAGTCACTGCAAAAGTGTTGAATGATTTGTCTGATAGACTGTAAGTTATAGGTACCATGCTGAAGATAACCTAATATGAGTCAAAAATTTCAAAATGACCAAATAGGAAGAAATTCTTCCTGAATTGAAAATGTTGGCTTTGTGTGTGATTGGTGCTGCAGTAATGGCACTGTTTATAGACCCTTGTTGGTCACTGTTTTTCTTCCTCTCTTACAATTTTTATGTGGCAAGCCTATTGAATTATGTGGCAGACCTTCTGAAAGTGATGCTTCATTTAGGCTAGGTTCAATAGTCTGATGGACACGTTTGTATCTGTCATAAAACTATATGGATATATATATAGGAATGTATCAAGAACAAGGGGGCATCCTCTACGTCTTGAGGAAAGAAAGTTTCTACATAAACATAGAAAGGGATTCTTTTCTATTAGAGCAGTGAGACTGTGGAACTCTCTGCCAGAGGAAATTGTCATGATGAATTCACTAACAGAGTTCAAAAAGGGTTTGGATGCATTTCTGGAGCGTAATAATATAACAAGTTATAGTGACCAGGATTCTGGAGAAGGGTCTAGATACATTTCTAGATGTAATATAACAAGTTATAGTGACCAGGATTCTGGAGAAGGGTCGTTGATCCAGGGATTTATTCCGATTGCCAGATTGGAGTCGGGAAGGAATTTTTTCCCTAACATGAGGAAAATTGGCTTCTACCTCATGGGGGTTTTTTGCCTTCCTCTGGATCAACACTTTAGAAAAATAAGCGGAACTGGATGGACGTATGTCTTTTTTTTGGCCTAACAAACTATGTAACTATGTAAACAAACAGGTGACAACCAAAAGAGAAGCCAGTTAAAAAAAAAAAGAAAAAGAAAGCACAAACAGATGTCAAACATGCTGTGTACGTTTGGCATATATATTGGAACGCCTCACTTGTATTTTGGACCGTCCTGGGTGTACATAGCTCTTGGATTGCCGCTCGGGTAAGCGAAGTATTGACACACCAACACCAGGCTTCTGTCTATAACTGTCTATAAGCCTCATCCAACTTTATTTGGTCACAAGATAACAAATCAAAAATACAAACAAAACCTCAGGCCGCTGACTAAACATGTACAGAAAATCCCTCTCTAACGTGTGAGCTGGACCTAATGTCCAGTCCCATAATACACTTTCTCAGTTTCTCCCAGTCTCCCGCTGGGTCCTGGCTTCTCTCAAGCCTCTGGGGGGCCAAAGCCTGTCAAAGCTCCTCTGTTGCTCCACAATGCAGGTAGCAGACCACGACCCCTGATCACCTGTAATAGCATGCCTTTAATAGGTCTCCAGAGACCTACCAAAGCCCCGTCCTGGAAGGCGTGACCAGCCACCCACCCAACACTATAGCTGTCCTGAAAAAGCCACCCCATGCATAGCCAACTAGCAGCTATTCTAGCCGCTACTGTAAATGTCAGTAACATATCACTGATGCAATATAGGTGGCTTTTCCCCACCGAGACCAGGTCCTCAGTGGCGCATCTGCAGCAGGTCTCCGGCTGCACACCCTCTAGTGGCAGAAACATGCAACTATCTGAGGTCACTGTGCCACAATATATCTATACGTTCCAAGGTACACATCTTGCAGTATCATCAAATGTGATTTGAACCTTGCCTTATTGAGAAGGTGGTCCTTGAGAAGTGGATTTTACAGGGCTCTACTGCTGCATTTATAGGTAGACTGGGGGGTCCTGTCAAATAATAACAAGCTCTCTTTAGGGTATGTTCACACGGCGTAATTGCAGCACACATTTCGCCACGTATTTGCGCTTTATACGCGGCAAGAGGTGCACCGCAACTACGGTAATCCATAGCTCTCATAGAGAACTATGGATTACACCGCCTCCCCCCGCGCGTACAACGCGATCGTATTGTACGTGTGGGGAGATAAGTGACATGTTATTTATTCATGTCTGAGGGGACAGCGGGCTGCCGGCCCCCCGCGCTTCGGGAATACGCACTGATCAGCTCGAGCTCCCGAAACACATAATGTATTGCGGCGCGTACTCTATGCGTTGCAGTACATTGTGTGAACATACCCTTAAAGTGAAGCCTGGTTTTACTGTCCCAGGTGATCAGCTGGGATTGACTGAGGAAGTCTAATCCAGACAAACATTTCCTCTCCTGTGGCCAAAGCATAGCATTACTTATCAAGTCTATTACACATGCAGCAAGTCATCTAAATACCTGCTGTTTCCTTGAAAAAAAGGGTTTTTTGGGTTTTCCAAAACATCTATATAATGCAATTATGTCGCATGAAAATGAATCAACTTTTTTTAGGTCGATATAGTGTAGAGTTGAAAATATGGTATAATCACAATATCTAATACCCTATGAATTACATTGCAATATACATTTTTTTTCTTGCAGAGTTTTTGTTTGAAAATCTGTCGTGTACAAGTGAAGTCCTCATCTGGTCAATATACTGCTGTCTTATCCTTATGACTGAAGAGAGAATTTTTTTTACCAAATGTCACACTGTGTATGGTATGATGCAAACTAATTTTTTATTTAGGTTAATTAGCTATACACCCAAAAAATAACATTAACTTAATACTAAATAATTAACAAGATACATTGTATTAAAGCTTTGCAAGGTTAAAAGGGTTTTCTCACCATTATGTTTCACAGAGTCATAGGCAACTTTAGATTCATACTGTTTGTTCAGGCTGTGGGGGGGGTTTTTTACAGGGGTTAACATATTTTTCCTTATATAAAATGATAGTTCAGGACTGGGTCAAGGGATTTAATCTGTAAGTAAACCCCACAGACCTCCAATAAGTGAAAAAAATGGTTTTCAAAAGTAATCTACACTTGTTAGAGATAAAGACTGTGCTCATCCAACCATGGTGAAGTCACTCTCTGTGCTCTGTCTAATCAGGAAGGGAGATGTGGACGGTAACCTAGAGACACTTGTGTGCACTCAGGGCAGATAAAATCTCTAATTTCCTGACCAGTGCAATATCAGTAGATTAGTGTGTTTAGAAAAAGTCTTCAATTATCTGTCCCCACATGTTAAAAGCTAAATCATTGTAGTGAGAAAACCCCTTACAAATTTGAGTCACAAAGAGTGTTCAGTTGTTGAGCAAATCTGCTGAAGGCTTAGGAGTCCTGGATGTTATTAACTACTATTGGGTGACCCAGTTGAAAAGGCTGCTGGCCTGGTCCTCTTTAATGCGCATGTTAGATGAGCTGCAATTGAGAAATTACGGATGGTGCCAGCTCACCCTAAATTTCTTATTTGGGCAGCAGCTTCTGTTCAGGTCTTTGGCTTTATAATTCTAACCAAAGATATTTGGAGGATATATAACTCTTTATCCTCTATCTTGTGAATGCCCGTTAATACAAATCATCTGGGCAGGGGTAGAGGGATTAATTTATGATATGCTGGATATTCATATTTCTATGGATTCTATTTTCCTTCTCTTCAATGTTTTGCCACATCGAATTGGACACCTGTCAATGAAAATTATATTTTATACTCTTAGGGATGCCAACAGCAGAGAACAAGGTGCAGCCAGCTACATCCGAGACACTGGTAGAGGTTCAATAAAACTTCAAATCTTTATTTCCAACGATCTAAAAACGATGCATGGAGGATAAATTACATGGATACACGCATACATGGCACAGTAATTCGCCACAGCTGACCGACGAGTTTCGAAAGCGATTTCCTTAATCGTGGTCATTAAGGAAATTGCTTCCGAAACGCGTCGGTTAGCAGTGGCGAATTACTGTGCCATGTATGCGTGTACCATGGAATTTATCCTCCATGCATCGTTTTTAGATCGTTGGAAATAAAGATTTGAAAGTTTTATTGAACCTCTACCAGTGTCTCGGTGATATCTGGCTGCACTTGTTCTCTGCTACTTGCCTTGGGTGGTGGACTCCGCCCGGACCATGCTCCTGGGAACTGGACGCTGATTTCAGATGGGTGAGCTGATTCAAACACATTTTGTTTCTATACTTAGGGGTTCCAGCAGCTTAATATTCCGGCATTGGTGAAATAGGCTTCCTCCACCCATATCACATTTATATGTCTGACTTAAAGAGGACCTGTCACCTCCAGAGAACCTTAAGAAGTAATAGAAGACTAAAATATAAACACTTTCTTAAATATGTTTAAGGAAATGAAGTGCAGGCCCTTTAAGACAGGACCCTCAGTGACTGATTGATATAACCCGCTTGCAACTTTATGATAATTTGTAAATTTTATTTAATCTTCATATACAGCATAACTTCTTTTAAGTATTGCCTTTCTTCATATAGAAACATTTCTTCAAAAATAGTGTGCAAAATACATACGTACAAAGTACCTTAAAACCTGCTGAACGCCATCAGGTAGCAAGGAGCAGCCCAGACAACCGGCCACGCCGGACAACCAGCCATCAAAAACGCACCGTGTGAAAGCACCCGAAGGGTATGTTCACACGACGTTTTGGATCCGTTTTTTTACCAGAAGGAAAACTGCATCAAAACTGCATCCAAAAAATGTATCCAAAAACACAGCTACAGATGCTTTTTTGGATGCATTTTTCGGATCTGTTTTTTAACTATATACGCAGTAAATGCTTCCGCATTTTACATGGGTTTTAGATAAGCCCAATAAGGGTGCTTTCCGCATTTTTTCATAGTTTTTTAAAAAGAAACCCAATAAGGTCTTCCAGCATTTTACTGTTTTAATTTAAAATCACTTTTTATTTGTATTTAAGATATAAAAAGCAGTTTTTTTGTATCGAAAGGGTGTTTATAGAAATTATGAATTTTTACAATAAAAGTATACATTTTTTAGATAAATAGTTTATTATAGAATGTTGAGTGGTTTTAGTACTGAAAATTTAGACAAAAATTAATATGTAAATTTGGTATCACTGAAATCTTATTAATCTGCTGATTAAAGTTAACATGTCATTTATACTGCATTAAAAAATAAAAAAACACTACCAGGATTCATGTATTTTGTTCATTCCATCACCCAAAAACCTTGATAAAAAGCGATCAAAATGTAATATAAACCTCAAAATGGTTCATCTTGCAAAAAACAACCATTACACAGCTCCATATAAAAAAATAAAAAAGTTATGGCTGTCAGACATATGGCTAAAAAATGCAATTTTTTTGCAAAAGCATTTATATTGTTTTAAAGTAGTAAAACAAAATAAAAAAAATTATACAATTGATATCATTATAATTGTACTGACCCGCATAGTAAGGTTATCAAATCACTTATACCCTACACATAAAACATTGGAAAAATGAAACCCAAAAAGCAATGGTGGAATTGCAGCTTTTATTTTTTTTACAATTTCATGACCCAAAATGCACAATACACCCGTAGAGGAGTTCTTTGAGGGGTGTTGAATCCAAAAAAGCGGGAATTCTTTGCAAGTTTCACATGTACTGATACTTGCAAATGCGACCTGGTACCCACCAAAATCTGTGTATTGCTGTTCTCGGGAGACATCGTGAAACAAATTTTGGGGTGCTTTGTTCCTGAATTCTTCAGGAAAATGAAACATTTTCAACTAAACTGCATATTATTGTAAAACATTTAACATTCCATTTTTTAAGCTATAAAAATTTGTGAAAATATCTGCACCCCTGTATATATTCCTTAACAGGTGTGGTTTCCAAAATTAGGTCTTTTGGGGATGTTTATTTTTAGCGCCTGGAATAGGGTTTAAAAAAATATCCTAATGAAAATTAGATCCCAAAGTCCAGTAGATGCTCCTCCTGATTTGAGGCTTGTGGTTGAGTCAAATAGTGCATTAGGGCCACATATGGGATGTCTCTAAAATCAGCAGAACCAGGGGAATCAATGTTGAGTTGTGTTTTCCTGTTAACGTCTACTGTGTTGCAGTAAATAATGCATACAAATTAAAATCTTCAAAAAAGTGACATCTTGAAATCCTACCTCCACTTTGTTTTAATTCCTGTGAAACATCGAGAGGGTTAATAAACTTCCTAAATCCTGTTTTGAACACTTTAAGTGGTGTCGTTTCTTTGATTGTCATATATAGGGGTATCTAACATACAAGCCCCTCAAAGTCACGTTAGAACTGTACTGATCCCTAAAACATCTGTTACAAATTTTCTGTGAAACTGTGAAAAATTGCTTCTAAATTTATATGCCTCCTAATGTCGAAAAAAAAAAAAATGTATGCCAACATAACGAAGACAGGTAGATGCTAGTTAAAAAAACTATAGTATTTCATGTGGTGAAATACCTGTCATATATGCAGACATTTTTCAATTTTGAAAATGGCATATTTATTTTTACAAATTGTTATAACAATTTTACATTTTTCACAAATAAACAAGGATAGTACAGACAAAAAATTATTTCTGACTTAAAGCACAATTGTGTCATGAGAAAACCGTGTCTAAATCACATGACTAGGTAAAAGAATTAAAAAGTTATTAATATATAAAGTGACACATGTCAAATTTGGAAAATGGGCTTCTGTTATAAAGGTCAAAACTGGCTGTGGAGGTAAAGGGTTATGTTAAATATGTCTGCCTAGTCTGTGGATGTATTCAGTGGGAACATTATCTAGCATATGCTTTGAACCTAGAGGCAAAATGTAATGTCACCATAACTGTACTTGAACTATACGTGGTGTTACAACATCACATCTATTACATGTGTTCAAAAGCATGCCCACATACGATGGCCAATAATTGCATAATTTTGCTGGCAATACAACAGATTTACCTGCAAACCTGTGCAGCCATTGTGGATGTAGCAACTGAATGTGAATATGATTTCGTCCACACGTAATAGCGACATTGTAAAACCGTACCCTAAGTCACTTCTTATTGCATTACTGAAAAACAGCATACTAGCAAAACAGTGTACACTAACATTTGGGCTACAAATATATGTGATATTTTTCAAATATTTTATAATGTTTGTCCTGCTCTTTAATTATTTAGGTATTGAGGCTCTGCTAAAAAGTTTAAAGCATGTACTACAAATGAACAACGTGGAACTACAGAAACAAGGTCTCTTGTTACTTACTGAGATTCTAAAAAGGTTTGTATCTGAACAATATAAATAAATATATATATATATATATATATATATATATATATATATATATATATATATCTGTCTATCTATCTATCATCTATCTATCTATCTGTGTATATATATTAATTGTAAGTAAGTACTCGCTTAGTGCTCAGACGCCATCCTGGACCGTCCTGGGTGTACTTTAGCTCTTGGATCGCCACCTTGGTAAATGGAATGGCAGTCGGACACAAGGTTCTCTTTAAATATGGCCTCAGCCAGCTTTCTTCTCCAATACAGGATAAACGTACAAAGCATAAAAAATAAACTCTCAGCTGTCTAGCCACTTACTACACAACAATTGTCCCTATCTGTGGCCACGGCCTATCACCGAGCACCACAAAGTACTTTTACCCAGTCTCCTGCTGGGGCCCAGAGCCTCTCTCCAGCTCCAATGTCACTCCAAACTGCAGCTAGCAAACCACACCCCCTAAACATCTGCAGGCCCCGGCCTTTTATGGGCCTCCAGAGACCTGCCAAAACTTGTCCTGGAATACGGGGAGTAGACACCCTCCCGACACGTTGTCTACTCCCAATAAGAGCCGACCCAGAACACACAAGCTAATTATAAACGGCTGCCAAACACTTACTGTGGCTGACAATATATACAGATGGCTCCTACCCTATCAAGGCCAGGTAACCTTAGCGTGTTGCTTGTATATCTCCCGTATCACTCAGCCTAGAGGCAGAAACAGGCGACTACCTGCAGGCACTCTGCCACTACATATAAAACAATCTTTATTTATATAGTGCCAACATATTCCACAGCACTTTACAGTTTCGTGGGTATAAGTATAGACAAAACCAAATGTTGCATTATAAAAAAAGCTACTTAGAAATCTGACACGAGGTGTGAGAACTTACAATCTATTAGGGTGTATGGGTGAGACAAAGAAGTGCTTGGTTTACAATGGTCCAGCCATGTTACATAAACGTGGGATAGTTTACATAAAAAATTGGATGAACCTGCTGCCCAGGCCATGCAGCTATATACAGATAAGTGCCTGCGAAAATCAGCATAAAAGATTTCTCCTATAAGACTATATTCACATCTGTGTCGGCAGTTCCATTGGTAATAACAGAAAAAATTTTTTCCATTAAAATGGAGGACACCAAAATGGAAACCCATTGGTTGCTATTGTAGTTATTGGGGTCCAAATGGAATCTCCACATATGTGAATGTAGGCTTATAGTTTCATAGTTTCATAGTTTGTAAGGCTAAAAAAAGACAAGTCGTTCCATCTAGTTCAGCCTGTTGTGCTAAGGTGTTGACCCAAAGGGAAAGGGCCCAAAAACCCCCAATGAGGTAGAAGCCAATTGTCCTCATTTTAGGGAAAAATTCCTTCCTGACCCCAAATCTGGCAATCAGAAAAAATCCCTGGATCGATGACCCCTCTCCTCAATCCTAGTCACTATAACTTGTTATATTATTACGCTCCAGAAATGCATCCAAACCCTTTTTGAACTCGGTTATTGAATTCACCATGACCAGTCCCCTCTGGAAAGAGAATTCCATAGTCTCACTGCTCTTACAGTAAAGAATCCCTTTCTATGTTTATGTAGAAACTTTCTTTCCTCAAGACGTAAAGGATCCCCCTTGTTCAAGATACAAGCCCTGTGTATAAATAAATCTTGGGGAGAGAATCTCTATTTTTGACCTTTGATGTATTTAAACATATTTATTATGTCCCCCCGAAGCTTTCTTTTCTCAAACTAAATAACCCTAATCTTGCCAATCTTTCTGTGGTACGTAGTCCACCCAGTCCTTTTTATTATTTTTGTTGCCCGCCTTTGTACCTGTTCAAGTTCTACAATGCCCTTTCCTGTGCACTGGTGCCCAAAACTGTACACAATACCCATGTGTGGTCTAACCAGTGACTTGTATAAGGGGAAAGAATAATGTTCTCATCATGTGCATCTATGCCCCTTTTAATGCACCCCATGATCCTATTTGCTTTGGCTGCTGCTGCCTGGCACTGGCTGCTACAATTAAGTTTACTGTCCACCAGATTCCCAAGTCCTTCTCCATGTCACTTTTACCCATTTTTTTCCCATTTAACATGTAGTCATGTAATGGATTTCTCTTCCCCCATGTGCATAACCTGCATTTATCAGTTTTTAAACCTCATCTGCCATTTCTCTGCCCAGGCATCCAACTTATCCAATCCTTTTGTAATAACTTATTATTCCTCTATTGTGTTTGATTACTTTACAGAGCTTAGTATCGCCCTGCAAAGATCGATATTCTACTGGTTATTCCCTGTGTAAAGATCTTAAACGAAAATGTTAAAGAGGATAGGGCCCAATACTGACCCTTGTGGTACCCCACTAGTAACAGCGATCCAGTCTGAGTATGTACCGTTAATTACTCCCCTTTGTTGTTTTCTATCAGTGAGCCAGTTACTTACCCACTTGCACACATTTTCCCCCAGTCCAAGCATTCTCATTTTTTTTACCAACCTTTTATGTGGCACCGTATCAAATGCTTTAGAAAAATCTAGATATATGACATCCAGTGCCTCACCCCGATCCAGTCTAGCATGACTTCCTCATAGAAGCTGATAAGATTATCTGACAGGACCGATCCTTCATGAACCCATGCTGGAACGGCGTTATACATTTATTTTCAGTGAGATACTCCAGGATCGCATCTCTGAGAAAACCTTCAAACATTTTCCCTACAACAGAGGTTAAGCTTACTGGCCTATATTTTTCCGGGAAACACTTTTTGACCCCTTTTGAATATTGGCACCACATTTGCTATGCGCCAATCCTTTGGACATACCCCGTTATTAGACAGTCCATGAATATTAAGAATAGGGGCCTATCTATGACATCACTTAACTCTCTTAGGACACGTGGGTGTATGCCATCTGGGCCTGGGATTTGTCTATTTTAATCTTCCTAAGACGGGGCTGCACTTCTTCCTGGGGTTTGACAAGAAACTTTTAAGTTGGGGGTTTAACACATCTCACTGTTCAACAGGAAGCGCCGCCACCTCGGTAAATAAAGTGGAGAAAAAAGTGTTTAAAAACGTTTGCCTTTTTTCTCATCGCCTCTACTGTCTCTCCCTCAGTATTTTTCAAAGGGGCCAACATTTTCCGTTTTAATTTTTTTTACTATTTATATAGTTAAAAAATTTTTGGGTTAGTTTTACTTTTCCTATAGCAATAATGCTTTCTGTTCTCCAGCTTTGCTTCCTTTATCCTTATTTTTTTCACACTTTATTTTCTTCCCTATAGCTTCTTAGTGCCTCTTCACTACCCTCCTTTTTAGTAGGTGAAACGCTTTCTTTTTTGTTTTTTATTGCCTCTTTTACATCCCTGTTGATCCACATTGGATTTTTCCTGTTTCTAATTTTTTTATTACCATAAGGTATGTACCTCTCACAGTGGTAGCCTAGGATGTTTTTAAAAATATCCCATTTATTATTAGTTCTGCCATATTTAAACACATTGTCCCAGTCAATACGGTTTGGGCCTCCCTAAGCAGAATAAAAAATTTCCTTCCTAAAATTCAGTGTTTTTGTGGCTCCTTGACAAAAAGCTCTATTGAAGGATAAACGGAAATTTATTATATTATGGTCACTAGTCCCTAGGTGCCCCTCAACCTGAACCTTTGTTACTCTGTCAGGTCTATTAGTTAATATTAGGTCTAGAAGGGCCTTTCCTCTAGTCGGTTCCTGCACCATTTGGCAAAGGTTTAAATTATCCATTAGTTATTGACAAAAACCTGTTTTTCCCCTTTTGAGAGCTACAAGCTTCAGATTCCCCCAAAAAGATGTCTGGATAGTTAAAGTCCCCCCATAATAATAACCTCATTCTGATTAGCCGCCTCATCTATTTGCCTGAGGAGTACATCTTCCATGGGTTCTGTTATATTTGGGGCCTATAGCAGACCCCTATTTGTATTATATTGTTCTTGTTACCCCCATGTAATTACCCATAAAGATTCCACATGTTCATTACCTGTACCTATATCTTCCCGCAGGGTTTGGGTTCAGACAGGATTTTACATAGAGACAGACACCCTCCCCCTTTCCGGTCTTTACGATCCTTTCAAATAGACTGTAACCCTGCAAGTTAACCGCCCATCGTAGCTCCCCGTCCAGCCATGTCTCAGTTATCCCCACTATGTCATATTTTTCTTCAGCTATTAATACTTTTTAGTTCATTAATTTTGTTTTGGGCAGACTCCTGGGATTGGTCAGCATGCAATTTATAGATTTTTTAGTTTTTATTCCTTTTTTCCCTGATCTTTTTATCTATTGCTACACCCCCTCCCTCCAATCCACCCCCTGTTTTATTCCTAAATCCCAGCTCTCAATCTTCACTATCTTGCATGCTAGATGTGTAGTTACCCTCACCCCCAGTCCCTACTTAAATATTCCTCCAACTTCCTGGCCATTTTGGGCCCCCAATAACAGCTTTCACCCTCCCCATTTAGGTGCAGCCCATCCCTAGCATAGAGCCTGTAGCCCAAAAACAGAAGTCAGCCAGTTCTCCAAAAACCCAACGCCCTCGTTCCTCCACCAATTTTGGAGCCACTTCTTCCCTTCTCGAATCTCCCGCTGCCTCTCTGGTGTGGCTCGTGGAACAGGTAATATTTCTGAAAATATTACCTTGGAGGTCCTTGCCCTGAGCTTTTGGCCTAAGTCCCTGAAATCGTTTTTAAGGACACTCCACCTACCTCTAACTTTGTCATTGGTGCCAATGTGGACCAAGACAGCTGTATTCTCACCACCCCCACCCAGCAATCTGTCAACCCGATCCGCGATAAAGTCGAACCCGGCCCCAGGTAAACAACACACTGTTCGACGATCCCGGTCTTTGTGCAGATTGCCCAGTCTGTGCCCTAATAATTGAGTCCCCACCTACTAGCACCTGTCTAGCCTGACCTGCACTCCTATTCTCCATCTTACTGGAGCAGACAGGGGTAGTGTCTTGCTGCAGCAATGCTATTTCTGAACCGACATCCCCCTCATCCGCCAATCTTGCAAATTTGTTGGGGTGTACCAGTTTAGGACTAGCCTCCCTGACACTCTTCCCTCTACCCTTCTTTCTTACTGTTACCCAGCTAGCTGCCTCATGTTCCGGCACCTCCATGCTACAAGGGGTTGTTTGGTTCATATAAAACGAAATGACGAGACATAAACATGTTCCAATCCCTAACATCACCGTTTTGAGGTAAATGATGTAGTGAAGTAGGCAGAAGCTCTTGATTGCTGGAGCCCGTCAGGGGCTGCATCGGTGACATCCTGTTCGGCTGAAGACCAGAAAAAAACAGAAGACTGCAGTAGAATGAGGATGGCACAACTATTGGATCCAAGGTGAGAGAAGAGATGAGTATAACTTTTTATGTTTTTCTTTATTTTATATTTTTTTGTTATAGGGAAGCAGTATGCTTAGGGTATTTTTTGACACTTATTTTAGGGCGTATTGTGCGCCCAATATGGCCCTAAATAAGCATTCAAAACACCCGTAGAATACTTCTCATTGACTACAATGTAAAATCAGCATCATTATTCAGATGACACTGATTTTACTTGAGTTTTTTCGGCATGTACTGTCTGCGCCTACAAACAATTGACATGTCAAGGTCTTTGTAACTAAAAATATACCAGGCGAAATTGCCCGGGCAGTCCGATCTTTCCCTTTCATACCCGGCTTGAAATGCGGAATTTAAGGGGGAAAACGAATGCATGTCCACGCCGAACATTTTAGTGTGTGAACGTCCTCTTAGAATGAAAAATAAAATGAAAGTTGAACCCGACAACGCCTTTAAGACCCAGGGGGCCCCTCATTCCCTAGCCTTGGCAATCACATGACCAATGAGGACTGGAAGCCTGAAGACTTTTGGTTGAGTTGCATACATGGCACGCTTGTATAATATATATATAAAATTGTCAGGAACATTAGTATACTGTCCCTGCCTTTTCTGTGGAGAACTGGCGTAGCTGCCCCGCATCTCCACCCTGATATTTTAATAGGAAATCCACTCAGCAGTCCACACTGAACGGATTTTCTGCTGGACATTTTTTTTTCACCGCCAGCGGTCTGAAAAACTTTGTAATTTTCCCCACCCATGTTCTGCAGAAACGAACATGTCAGGGTTTGGGGGGACAGGCGAATCCGCAAACTTCATCTGTCCCCTCTTCTATTGCCTGTTGGTTTGCCAAAAGCAAGGAGAAAAGGTATGGTATACCACAAACTGCTAACACTTCCCCCAAAAGGGTTTGTTTCATCATTTCCCAAGGAACTCTTCAGCCAACGTAAATTTGGTTGCATGAAACGTTACATAAGCTGCGATATTTTAATTGATTTCTTTCAAAAGCTCTTTTTTTTTATTTGGATGCAAAAGCAAAGAAAAAAAAACTGGTGTAATTATTCATCTATTTTTTGAGAATAACCCCCAAACCCCACGGGGGTTTTTACGCTTTTTTGGTTTTGAAAGCCCGTCTGTAAACGGGGCTGTAAAAAATTTAAAAGCAAACCCCTTTATGGAAAAAACCCGGCAGCGGTTCCCCACTGCACGGTTTTTCCCCCGGAGGGTTTTTCAGACCGCTGCCCGGCCCAAAAAAGCTTAGAACAACATTCTTTCCGCCCGAATTGGGCGGACAATGAATCTGTTAATGCGAAAGGGAGGGCTTTTTCTCCCAAACTTGGAAAAAACCGTTGCCTGAGCCATGTACACGGGTCCAAAAAAGAGCAAATACCGTCAAGATTTCCAACGGTATTTTTCCCCGTGCCATAGACGGCCCCTAAACCTTCTTTTTTTTTCTGCAATTTTTATTTTTGCTTGCATTCCTGTTTTTTTTTTTGTTTTTTATTATACAATAATTAGCATTTGCAGCCTAATTTTTTTTTCCCGAAGAGGTTCAAAAATGGGGAAATTTTTTATTGAAATATAATTAAATATTATTTGTGGTATATTCTGTTTGTAAGAAGTTTTTTTGAAAAACACTGACTTTGTGCTTTTCTACTGCCTCATAGACAACCTGTTGAAATAAAGCTGTTTACTTGCACTGGAATCTTTAAAACTGCAATAGATTTCGAGGAGGCGTGAACAGACAGTTTTGGGAAATTGCTTTGAAACAACTAAGGCTGTTTTTTTTGGTTGTTTGGGGGTTTTTTAAATTGCCCCTTTTTTTCCCCTTTGAATTCACAAATTTTTTGGCCCCAACAAATTTCAATTCGTTAGTTTTTAAAAAAAATAAAATGGAAAACAAACCCTTTTCACATTATGTACTACACAATCAGTTACATTATTTTTGGGGAAAAGCTTATATTCAAATAACCACCGTGAGCAGACAGCTCAGCTAGACGGGCT
>JAODAL010067214.1:0-17395 GCA_025379985.1 Phyllomedusa bahiana
CGGTCCCCCCCGGCGCCGCTGTCCAGCGCCGACGTCACCCCCCAACCCCCCCGTGTAAGCGCCCCGCTGGCTGCGCCGCGCTTTTTCTGTTCTATTGAGAAAAAGGGGCCTGTTAAAGGGGGCCCCTTATCTTTTGGGGCCCCCATAGGGGTACCCCCTGTCCCCCCCCGTATGGGCGGGCCTGGGTTAAGAAAAAAAAATACGGGTAAAGAGGTATTATCAAACCAGTAACGCAGGTTACAGGAACTAGGACAGCAAACAGAGGTCAGGAGCAATGTAGAGACATCAACAAACTGATACCAGAGCAGAGGCAGGAAGTTTCTTAAGTCTCAGGTTGCAGAGGTGGATGCATGATTTTTAATTAATTGTCTGTTTACTAATGAAGACAATGTGTTTCCCTAATAACAAGCAATATGGTAGAATGTGATATGTTAATATCCTAAAGTGCTAAAATTATATATATCTTTAATATTTTCAAAAGTAAATAGGCCTGAATGATGAAGCAATATTAACTCTAAGCTAACATTATCACATTTGAACAGTCGAAATTTTAATTTACCCTGTATTAGTTTTACAAAAGGTCTTCAAATCGGCTAAACATGAGTTACAAAAATTCCAAAAAATATATGATAAGAATCTTGTACACAACAGGAAATGCTGCTGGAGATGCTCAGAAAACAAAAAATAGGCAATTCAATGAATATTGAGAAGGGGTTGACACATGGAGAAGTGCACGGGGATGAAAAAGTTTGGGAAAAATTTTGGATTGTTAGGCATTTTCTCGTGAGAGAATACAATTTACAAACTTTTAGTATTCATTAAATATAGTTAGAGCATATGCTGCGATGTTTTTATCACACATTATCTACATTTTTTATCTACATTGCTGATAATAGTTATTTTATAAAAAAGGAAAAGTTTCGATTTCAAATATTTGCTAATATCAATATGATATAATGTCGTGGGGATAAGCTCAGAATCGAAGAGCTGGGCTTAAAGCAGTAACTTGTGGAAAAGTCTATGTCCGGAAAAAGCCGGGTTTTATTTAAAGGGGCAACAGAAATTATCACCCTTTTTTTTAGGCAAAAAACAAACATAAAGACCTTCTATACCAGGGCACACGGGTAGGGCATGACCCAAAAACGTAGTAACATGAGCTATTTACCCCCATGGTTAGCTTCCCCCAGCTCACACACAGGGCCCCCGCCCATGTCTCACGGGGTACGGGGGGGGGCCTCCCCCGGCCCCCCGACATTGGCCCCCCAGGAAAAACTGACCTTTGGACAAAGCAGGTTGGAACCCCTTTTAAAAAAACAAAGATGTTCATTACTAGTGTCTAAACCAAAAAAAATGTCGGTTTTCCTTCACCAAAACCAGCAATTTTGGTGAAAGTATAGGGCCAAACTCCCTTTTTTGACCATTTGTTTGATTTGGTTTCTTTATCCCCTTTTAAAAGATTTGGTGAACATTTGTTTTTTTGGATTTTGACGAAATACCATACACATTGAAAAGAGGCATAAGTTTAAGCTTTGGGCCCCTAGCGCAAAAAATAAAGGGCCCCCCCCGGGTAATGTCCATTTAAAAATTGGGGGTGTTCCTTATGGGGGCAAAGGGCAGCACTACGGGCCCTCAGGTGCGGGGGTCCGTATTGACTGCTCCCTTGCCCCCCCTATAGGCCCCTGTACTTACACATAGACACATATATATATTATATAGATTTTCACCCTCAACCCCAAAAATTAAAGCACTCCCTATGTCCACCTTCCCTGTGACCCTAGGGATGTAGGGTTCCTATATTTTGGTTAAAAAAGGAAAGACAAGGTTTTCAAAAAAAACTTAATCAAAAATATAGTTAATTTTATAAAAAATAAGTCATTTTTTTATAATTCCTTAGCAGAATTATCTATGTTATTAATGATAACACATGGTTTATATATTTAAAGTAGTAATTGAAAGTCCTACTTTGTCTGGGTTTCATGAAATGATCTTTTAGGGTTTAAATAGGGTGGAAAAAGGGAAAAAACCCAATATTTGGGCCCGAAATGCTCTGCCTCGTACACTTCAGTGGGTGACTGGACTATATGGGTACAATGGCACAAACAACACAACAATCTTAAATGTTCCAGCATTATCAAAATCACAACTTAGTAAAAAAAATTAACATAGATGCTTGCAGATCACCTGTTGAAAATACTTTGCTGCTGCTTTGGACATATTTATTAAATTACAAATTATAAAAAAAGTCACAAATGATAAAAAATTGCATATTTCCTTCACATAGACCCTGTCAAAAAGAAAGTGCAGCAGTTTTAGCCACTGTGAAAATTAATGACAGTGATGTATGTGACAGATTTAATTAAGACATTGGCTAAAATTACACCACTTTGATAAATAGGAGCCTTTGTCTTTAAGCTTTTTTATTTTGGAAAGAGATTTAAAGGGGTTGTTCACACAAGGGTTTCTTTTTATGTTAAAGATCTTTCAAAAAACAATCACTTTCAATACGTACATTAACGGGTCTACCTATTCCTGATATCCTCTTGTATGGGGCTCAGCTCCTCAGGTCACTTAGCTACAGACCCGTTTGATCTCCTTTATTGGGGGCCAGCCTGGTTGCATGCTACAGCTGGCTTCTCTGCAGCCCAGTGGAAGCCCAAAAAAACCCTGAAAAACAAGTAAAACCCAAAAAAACAGATGAGGGGGATGAAAATGTGTGAGAAACCCTTTAAGTTGGCAACACCTACATAAATTTTTCCCCCACTAAAAAAATATTACTTTTTAAATTTTGGCTAAGAAAGCAGTGGTTGGGTGAAAAATCTTTCCAAATTGTTCAGGACATGCATGTTGCTGACATTTTCTTTTTTTTAATTGCTACTTTTTATTCGTTTATTTGATTTCAATAAAATAGTTGATTTTTTTTTATTGCAAAAAGATAATATGAAAATCGCTTGGCTTAAAGGGGTTTTGCCACAATCTCATTTCATACCTCCTGCATCCAGCTCTTCAGCTTTGTGGGCTCAGAAGGAGGCGTGTGTGATTTGTTTGAATTGCAGATCATGTGACCCAGCAGGATGACATCACCATGCCTTTCCTCTCTCTAGTCAAAGAAAGGTCTATTTATGTAAAGAGTAGTTACAATGTAGCTCAGAGGTAAAACTTTTGCCTGCACGAACCAAACCTGTGGATTTTATTTCTCTTTATCAATGCACATACCTGATTGAAGTTTCTTTTTTTAATTTATTTGCACTGCTTGACTAATTACTAAGGAGTACAGATGACAGGAGTAAAATGACAGCACCTGGGGTTTGAACACTCAGTAGCTGCCTGAGAAGAGAGGTGATGTCTGAGCAGGTGCGACCAGGACTGAGAAGCTCTCAGCCCTGGTCATATCCCCTGGAGACAAGCTGTAAACAATGGATCACTAAAGAAGCAGCTAAGACAAAAACAGTCCAGAATGTTTAACAATGATGAATAGTGAAAATGTTTATTATTTAATTTACAAACTTCCAACGTCAATTTTACTTTGTGGCAAAACCCTTTTAAACTCCATCTTTTGACACTTGCCAAGAGTAAATTGTGCTTTCCTACTTCCATCTGAAGATTTGACCACCACCACATGTAAGACTACTATTTAAGTACCCTTCAGTTGAACTGAGCAGTGCTGCCTTTCTAGAGACCAAGACTGCAGCAAAAAAATCTCCTTGCCTATCTGTCCTGGACCTGAGCAAAATACACTCACTGATGCTGCCTATAGAAGTTTAAATATGCTGAATAAAATGCCATCACTTACAAGACTATTTCCCTAGTGAATTGCTTAGCATTGACTATTGGCAAAAAAGTAGGTGACACTTTAAACTGTGATCCCTGTGAGAGACCTGCTCTAAAGACTAAGCTACTCTATCAGCACCTAAATTTGTATTAATCCTTGGAGGAATCCTGTTGCATATACAGCCCTCATGGACATAGGACCTAAAGGCCTTCTGTACAGTTCATCTGCTGTGTTTTCTTCTATAGCAGTAATGACGTTAGAAGGAAGAGATGCAATTGTCCCCAGATCTACAGTTGATTTCAGGTTAGCCCTTTCCAAGCAAAGCCAAACAACTAATTTCATCATTCAATCAGTACTTTTCAAATATTTACAATTCAAAGGCCTGGAAATGTAGACAAACAGTTTCTTTTATCTTCTTGTCCATCTCATCAGTGACTTACATTTTGAGGGCCTAGCCCTACTTTTTTTTCAAATTACTTGAATTTAGTCTAAAGTACACAGCATGCACTGCCATTATTCTGATGGGATATCTTCTCATTCTATAGACCTCCCTGCTACTTTTTGTGATATATTTATGTAACAAATTGGCAAAAGCGAGGAAATGCAAAAAAATAACCAAATTTCAAACATCATCCGATAAATCTCCTTCCATTCCAGCAGAGATCTGGATCAAAAACTTTTAAAACCATACAAAAGACTTTGAGAGCTACAGCGTAATTCATGGACTATGGACATCTAAACATTGACTTCTGTGGCACTTCAGTGTTACATACAAGCTTGGGGTCATAGCTCAATGCAAAGCTATCCCAGACCCAAGAGCATTAGCAATCTTACTAACCCAAAATATACGGTAGATGCAACTTGCAGTGTCTTATATTTGATTACTCAACTCTGTACTTTCGGAGTGAAACTCTCATTTTTTTTCCTGGACTTGAGAGAGGGGTGGTCGGTAACCTGGGAAAGTTTCTGTAACCAGGGGATAAGGACTGCTCTAAATTTGAAAGAAAGTAAAATCAGAATAGCAATGGATTTGGTAATTATCTTTCTTTACCTTTACCAACAATGTCGACAATTTTAATCTTAATCTTCTATTTTTTTCTTTAAACAAACTATAAAAACTACAGTGAGATTGCACTAGGAGAAAGAAGCAGACAAAATTGAGGTAGGCTTTCTCTTTTTGCCATGCCACTCAGCTATGATTGACAATAGGGAAAAATCAATTGTAGCTGGTAGCGAAAGCAGAAATCTGCATAGCATATAGTGGACTCCTTCTCTTGCATCCAGTTCACTGAACTGAATTTTGCATGGGGTCTTGAGCTCAGTCAAGTCATATTAGGTGAAAGTAGGGGACCCTTGTATAGGTGACATGCTTTTAGGCATTGCTCTACATATTGGCATTTATGTTAATAGAGGGGGCGAGGGGGGGGTGTTCACAAAAGTAATACACATGTTGTGAGACATAGGAAAAGGTCATAGATGTTATGGTGGGGCCAGCTGAAATGTGTAGTTTCACTAACCATAGCTAGTGTCCTCACAGTGGCTAGAGTGAAGTGCCTGACCTCTAAACAATTCCCCATGTCCACCACAATTATCAATGGAGAGGTTTGCACAGTTAGAGACAGTCTAGGACCCCCCAGGACATTCCTATAGTAATGATGTCTGCTGTTGGTGTGCCATGATGTTGGTGCAAATTAAGAGTACAGCCAGACACTCATAAACTTTACACATTGCACTTCTTTATTTAATGTAGTTTACAAAACATTAATGGAAGGTTACAGACTCTTATAGGCACAACTGAGTCAAATCTTTGCATATGAGAGGAGATGCACACATTGTTTGCTATAAACAGGGTTAGAGTTTCTGATGGCAATTTGGTACAGATGACTCCTTGTACTGTATAAGAAATCTTTTTTTTCTGGGAAAACACAGTCCATGCAGTGCTTCACTGAAGAAGGGACCTTCACAGGCTGACTTCCGTGGAAAATAAACAGACTTAAAGGGGTGTTATTGTTTCATTAAATGGTCTTTAGAATAAGGGGACAGTGAAAACAAGCAACTTTGCAATTGGATGTCATTAGCAAAGCTGCCTTGTTCTCACAGTGTCCCTTATCTTGTGTTTTTATTTACACTGATATCCAGTGTGGGTCTAATCCCTCCTCCTTGCAATTCACTAGCTGAGAGCTCATTTACATTCTGTACAGCCCCTGGGTCGATTCAGGGGCTGTACAGAATGACTCAGAGTTAGGGGCCGTAGCATTTTTTCTGTCTCCACACCTAGCAGAAACAGACTGCAGCAGATTGTACAATGAGAAAACATGACTGTTTTGATCCTGTGCCTAACTCTCCTGCATACACGCAGATCTGTGCCGTTCTTAGAAAGCTGTAATACATCTCCAGCTGTGAGAGGAGATCAGTGCTCAGATTAGATTGAATGCAGCCTGTGGTATGTATACAGCTCTTATAAAATAAGACTGTTAGGGAGAGACACAGTGATATGTGGACTCAGAGGGGAGCGGGGGGGGGGGGGAGGGGGGCGGGTCTCAGGCCAGCAGTGAAGGGGGGATGATGTCATCCAGCTGGGAGGGAAAGAAACGCCCCTGCATTCACAGAGTTGAGAAGCTCAGAGCAGTGTGAATGAGCCGAAGTAAGGAAGCGATACATCCCCTTTAAATACTAACAGTTACTTTGCACTATTATTCCCTATTGCAGGGAGTAGTAACGACTACGTTTGTGATGTGGAAGGCACGTGGGACTGCCGCACGCCGGAGGCACCTAAAGAAGCCAGTAATACTAGAGAGCCCTTATGCAGCTTTATCTCTCTTGATTGTAGACAATATTCACTACTTTTTTGAAGTAGCAAAATAGTTGTCCCCTCAGTGTGGACCGGATACAGAGACCAAACAATAGCAGCAAACACGCCACTATTAGAGATAATAATATCTTCTGCAAATATTTATTTAGGCATTTTTTAAAGCCATACCACACATAAAAAGTGTATAAACATAGCGCTTGAGGAAGGGGCAGAGCCCCGAAACGTCGCGTACGGCTGCACACACCTGAGCAGGATGCCTCAGGATTGAGAATGGACATACCTTAGAACGCTACCTGCTATGCTTATGGACTGACCATTTGATACTCCATGCCTGGAGATCTAAACCGCAAGTGCAATCTACTTTATATGTTTATACACTTTTATGTGTGGTATGGCTTTAAAAAATGACTAAATAAATATTTGCAGAAGATATTATTATCTCTAATAGTGGAGTGTTTGCTGCTATTGTTTGGACATATGTTGGGTGAGTGGAAGGCACCCAGCACACACTCCCATGCACGCGGTTCTGGATAGAAGTCCGTGTTCATATATATCTAGTGACCGGATACAGAGAGTCATAATACTTTGCGTAATGCCGTGTAGTTTCACTGTACGCGATTTGACAGGAGCGTCTGTAGAAACTACTGTCCTCTCACCTGGCTAGGCCAGGACTCCACTTTCAGCCTGATGGTGTGAGGGGGTGGGTGGGCGGACTCCTTGCATATGGCTCCCATACTATCCAGTAGCAACTGATATTGATTGTGAACATCTAACTTTCATATGCATACATTGGCCACTAGGTAGCAGAAAAGTACAAAGCACATTGCATGTTAGTTAATACTCAGTGTAAGCACAGAACCAAACGGGATTTATTGGATGATGTTATTAAATTTGGCTATTCTATGGTATTTCCTTACTTTGGATAATTTGTTACATATATCACAAAAAGTAGCCGGTAACCTGTAGAACGAGAAGATATCCAATCAGAATAATGGTAGCATATGCTGTGTATTTTAAATTACATTCAAGATTTCCAAACATTTCACTCTTGAAGAGTAGCTCTTGTATGGGCAAACTTGACCCATCTATGTATTACATGGCCATTTTTCTTTAAAGAAAAAAAACTCTCAGGGGTTTTTCCATAAGTTCTACAGATTCATGTTTTTCACAATTGTCAATCAAACATGACAGTCATATCTCTAAGACATTGTCTACTTAAGCAATTCACTTAATTTATTTCAAACTGTTGTGGTATTTTTCTTTTCAATATTGATGCTTGCTTTAGTTTACATTCTTGGCTCATATATAATAATAATTTTGAAGTTAATAAAATTATTCATCTTATATCTAAAGGATTTTTTCCTGTTTTCAGTCTTTTTTGGTTTACAGTTATAAATTACAAGTAAAAGGAAATGTGACCTAAAATTACATTTACATGATTTAGCTAGAGTAAAGAGGATTATATACAACCAAGTTTAAAGAATATTCTAAATGTCAATGCTCAATTAACCTTTTCCCTATAAGAAACTGATATCATTAGTTTTTACCTTTCTTTAATTCTTCTAAAGCCTTTACTACATTGTCCTTGTTTTACAAGTTGACTAGTTATGGTAAAATAAAGTCACTGATCAGGGGCGTAACAAGAGAAGCCTGGACCCCATAGCAAATTTTTGGTTGGGCCCCCCCCGAGAGCCCCTCCCCTGACCATTAACATTTACCGGTGCCCGCTAATAATAGTCATGAAATTACTAGATAATACAAGGAGAAAATACCTCACCATACATATCACCATCATACTGCTACCAAACAAATCCCACTCTACCAAGACCATCATTACCCATAATGCTACTATGTATATTACTGCCATATATTGACCATATAGTGGTAGTTACCAATTGTACTCAGGCTCTGCAGACTGTATTTTACCCCCATATATTGACCAGAAAGTGGTAGATACCAGTGTGTACAGGCTCTACAGACTGTATATTACTGCCATACAGTGACCATATAGTGGTAGATTCCAGTGTAATTAGGCTCTGCAGACATATAAGCAGTTATAGTGCAGTTACATTTAGTGACTCACAGGTAATGTTTTCTCATTCACTTTTCCATTTCTTCTACATCCAGCCCAGGCCATCATGATGACTTCTCCTAGGCACCACTCATTCCTACAGATTTTGCACAGAAATATCTTAGAATTCTCACTTTTCCAGCACCTCCCTTAGCTTCGCCTAGGTGGGTGAGGAGGAACAGATTATTAATCCCCTGGAGATTGCGCTACAGCTATGACCTGTACCCATCTGAAGCATATTTGCAGGTAGGTAGGTAGACAAGGACCTAAGTAGATAGGTAAGCAGGCAAGCTTCCAGCAAGGTAGGAAGGCCCTATTTTGGTAGTTAGATCCCTGTTATATAAGTTAATAGTCCCTAGGTAGGTAGCTCTCAGGCAGGTTGGTGGGTAGACCCAAGGTAAGTAGGTTGTTGGGCCCCAGATAGGTAAGTAGGTAAGCTCTGGGTAAGTAGATTGATAGGCCTTAGGCAGGTAATTTGGTAGGCCTCAGGTATGTGGGCCTCAGTTATGTAGGAGATATGTCCCAGGTAGGTAAGTATGCCAAAGTAGGTAGGCCTCAGTTAGGTTAGTAGGTCCCGAAGAGGTAGTCAGGTAGGTCCTAGTATGGCAGGTAAAAAGGCCCCAGGTAGAAAAGTAGGCCCCATCTAGGTAGGTAGGCAGACCCCTGGTATTTAGGTGGTATGTGGGCCCAAGCTATGTAGCTGGTAGATGAGATACATTTGTGTAGGTGGTAGATGGGTCCCAGTTAAGTGGGCCCCATTTAGGTAGATTGTAGATGGGTTCCAGTTAGGTAGGCGATAGGTGTGCCCCAGTTGTTTAGGTGGGAGGTGGGCCCCAGTTGTGTAAGTTGTAGGTGGGCCCCAGGTAGGTAGGTGGGCCCCAGTTATGTAGGTTGTAGATGGGCCTCAGGTAGGTAGGTGGGCCTCAGTTATGTAGGTAGGCCAAAAAAATAAATAATAAACCCACCTCTCTCACCATTCCCCTGACGCAAAGAGTGGCAGGCCAGCTTCTCCCTTTGAAGCCCAGCGTAGGTGACACGATGACGTGAAAACATTGCGCCGCCTACATCTGCACTAGCAGCTAAGACCTCTTTGTCCCAGGAATCAAGGGCATTTGCCCTCAATTTCTGGGCTCTGCCTTTGAACGCTTAGGAAAGAGGCTCCAGGTGTTCTAAGGCGGGATGCAGCAGCTACTTTTGCTCCTGCAGTGGTAGTTCCACCACTGCCACTGGTGTATAATGAGGTTCTTAGGACAAAGGAAACATATATAACTAGATGTGGTGGAGACATGTTTTGTTCATGTGAAGAAACAAGTGAACTAGATATCAATTCCAAACAGCATAAACTGTCTATTAACCCCTTAAGGACCAGGCAATTTTTTTTTTTTTTACATTTGTTTTTTTCTCCCTGCCTTACAAGAGACATTCCTTTTTATTTTTCCATCTATATAGACACTTGAGCATTTTTGCAGGAAAAAATGAACTTTTTAATGGAACCGTTGATCATACCATATAATGCACTGGAAAACCCCAAAAAAATCTGAAGGGGGAGAAATATAACAAAACTTAATTGCGTCATTTTACAGGGTTTTTGTTTTTATGGAGTTCAATCTTTGGTATAAATGATGTGCTATCTGTATTCTGCAGGTCGGTAGAATTCCGGTGATAACAAAAGTGTAGAGTTTCCATTACGTTTTAGTATTGCCACCAATAACTTTGTAACAGCTGGAGTAAGGGATCCTTTAGACCAACGCAGGTGATGGTATAAGCCACACCAGGTAGAGGAGTCAAAGGGGCCACTGGTTTTCACCAGAGCACACCGCAAGGAAGGATGGTCTTGGTGCAGCAGGTGACCCCTAGGTCGCTACCCCTGGCACGACTTGCATGCAGTGGCGGCCGAGGTGTAGCATGGTACAAAATCATAAAGCGTGCTCATAGTCGGTGACTGGCAGTAAGGTCAGGACAGGCGGCAAAGGTTCGTAGTTGAGGGATGGAGTCAACAGGTAAGATACATGGAATAACAGGAAACAACTATTGATGCAGCAGGGAACTAAGGAAGGGCAGGGTTAAATAGAGTCAGCACCTGGTGATACCTAATCACCAGCACGCTGACCCTTTACATTTGTTGTTTTTAATCAGATCAGGTTATAGCTGGAGTCTTCTCTCCCTTAAATAGGAGGTCTGAATAGACATCAAGAGAGGTAACATATAGCATAGGTTCCCATCTGAATTGAGGTCACCTTGCTGTTGGTAGATGGGCCTTTACAGTTTTTATCAAAAATATATACAAGGAACCTCAAAATTTTCATTTATTCCAAAATAGCAGAAATGCTTTTCGAAAAAATTCCTATGTCCTCTTTGACTGTATTTAGTGCTTGTAGAGTTCTGCTGATATTGTGTTGTGCTTGCATTGACCAAAGTGGCAAAGTCTCAGCTCATTTTTGGCATTGAATGTAAAATAAGAGCTGAAATCAACACAAATGCAGGACCTTGCAAATATACAGAAAAATAAATAAATGAAATCCATTTACTTATAAACAGGAAATGGCCATGGATTGGTTGCATTGGTGACTATCAGACTGCCAGGAACAGAAGGTAAACAGAAAATTGGGGGAGACTGTGCTGGAACGGAGGTGAGGATGACAGTGAGTATTATGGGATTTTATATTTTATTCCAGCAGCATCAACCAAAATGTATAAAAAAATAAGAACTGGACATCATAAAGCTGTAATTATTAAGTAGATTTGCCTAGATTTGATGATGTACAGTAAGTAGAGATGACCAAATTTCCCAAAAATTTATTTTGTTCCGAATTTATTCGTGGCGAATCACATTAAGAAACAGCTATTTCCTGGCTGCAGAGAGCCTGTATGGTGTTGTAGTACATTGTGCCATGCAGAAATATGCATAGGGAGCGGGGTTTGGTATTGAAACAATGTTGTGATTTAGTATGACACGCAGATGACAGGCAATGCTCTTAGAATCGCTTCACACTTCACTTATCCAGGCAGTTATCCAGTTATACATGTAGAGCTCCCTTACCCCCTAAAGAGTGGAGAAGGTGTCAGCGGCAATTTTTACAAATAACTTATTTGTCTAAAAACAAACTTTGAAATACAGCTTGTATTTTTGTCATATACACACATCTCCATTAAAGGAAGGTTATTATTTTGGGATATTGTTCTCTGCACCAAAGAGTTACTTTTCTCACTAATAAGGTGAAACACCTTTGAAATACAGCTTGTATATTGGTCATATACAAACATCTCCATTACAGCCAGGTTATTATTTTGGGATCCAAAGAGTCACTTTTTCACTTATAAGGTGAAAAACCCTTTCAAATACAGCTTGTGTATTTGTCATATACACACATCTCCATTACAGGCAGGTTATTATTTTGGGGTATTGTTCTCTGCGCCAAAGAGTTACTTTTCTCACTTATAAGGTGAAACACCTTTGAAATACAGCTTGTGTATTTGTCATATACAAACATCTCTATTACAGCCAGGTTAATATTATTATGTCATTGTGCCGTGGCAGTGTATGTGAGCGCTGAGGAACCCTACGGTCAGACCGGCTAGAGGATGGATGATGGCGCAGATAGGCAGCGGCCAACTTACTATCTCTATAGTACGTGAGTTTGTCCTCCCTCTCCACAGGTGATAAAAAGGCCCCCATTTTGGACTGGTAGCGAGGGTCCAAGAGGGTGGAGAGCCAAAAGTCATCCCTCTGTCGGATGGTGACTATTCAGCTGTCACTACCCAGGCAAATCAGCACGCAGCGGACAATCTGCTCAAAGAGTTACTTTTTTCACTTATTATGGTGAACCACCACGATAAGTGAAAAAAGTAACTCTTTGGCATAGAGAACAATATCCCAAAAGACTGAACTAGCTGCAATGGAGATGTGTGTATATGACAAATACACAAGCTGTATTTCAAAGTTTTTTTAGATAAGTAAGTGTCACAAATTTACTGTTTGGCCCAGAGAACAATATCCCAAAATAATAACTTGTCTTTAATGGAGATGTGTGTATATGACAAATACACTTGCTGTATTTCAAAGGTGTTTCACCTTATAAGTGAAAAAAGTAACTCTTTGGTGCAGAGAACAGTATCCCAAAATAATAACCTGCCTGTAATGGACATGTGTGTATTTAACAAATATATAAGCTGTATTTCAAAGGTGTTTCCCCTTATAAGTGAAAAAAGTAACTCTTTGGTGCAGAGAATAATATCCCAAAATAATAACCTGCCTGTAATGGAGATGTGTGTATGTGAGAAATACACACACTGTGTTTCAAAGATAGTTCACCACAATAAGTGAAAAAATTACTTTTTGGCACAGAGAGCAATATCCCAAAAAAAAACAAAAACCGCTGCTTCAGGAACATGTGTGTATATAACACACACACACACTGTGTAGTTGAAAGGTATTTCACCTCAGTAACTATAAATTGGAAGTATGTGGCACAGAGTGCAATCTAGTGCTGCTGCAAAGAGATCCGTGTACATAAGAGACACAGTGGCAAGTGGCAGAATGTAAAATGGCTGACCTATTTATAGGGCTGTGAAACCACAGAAGCTGGCTGGCTGATGATTGGCTGCATGTCTACATGTCATGTCATTTTGGGCGTTCCTTTCTTTCTCCCATAGTTCTTTTCCCCATGTCACGCCATGTGCTCCCGGCCATTTTAGAAAAAAAGATATAGTCAAGAACAACAGGTGGCACCGGTATACAACTTTCTGAATCCACACACTAGTCCATTGCATATATCGTCTTCGGCAAGCCCGTATACGTTCAGAAAATGGGTTGGTGCTCAGTGATAAACAGCAGTAACAGTTTGTAAAGATAACCATATAGATTTTTCACGGCACTCACCCCTTAGGCCGTAGGCTACAGCGGTGAAATGTTTGTTATCGGCTGAATAGTTCTTGGAAATTTGTGTCGATTCCCTGTTTTTACTTCTCCTAATAAAAGGATTTTCTGAAGATAAGGGGTGAGGGCCGTGAAAAATCTTTATGGTTATTTTAGAAAAAAAGGAAATTCGGCTTAGTTTAGAATTTTTCCTTAAATTCTAAACAAATTTTACTTTGTCAGAATCAATTCGCTTTAATTGTTACAAGAAAGCTCTGTGGGATCATCCTGATTTAATCATAAGCAAGATGACCTATTCCACATGGCAATGATGTTTCCATATCAGTGTTTATCAAACTATCAAACCAGCTACTGTCAGACTCTGAAGAGAGGCAGGGATTACAGTGTATGGCAGGTACTTGTAGTCAAAGTGAATTAGAGGGAAGCTTTTCAACACCTCACCCATTAAACTAAAAATTCCTTAACGACCTGATTCCAAACTTAAATCTGTCCAAACAAACATTTGAACTTTCAGTGTCCAGACTTAATGAACAAAATCTTATAAAGGTGAAAGTTAAAATTACAGCCTATCGGACAAGAAAAGAGACACTTCTCTCATATTTCAACCAAGAGGAAGAACTTGTATACTGCAATGATATCTCAGGAATTGTACTTCTAATGGGACTAACAGAAAATGGAGCAGAAGACTGGCGGCTTTTTATAGACAGCTCCATTAGAAGCTTGAAATGTGTTCTCTTGCGCAATAACTGTTATGTGTCTCTTCCGATTGCACACTTAACAAAACTCAAAGAAGAATATGAAAATATAAAAATAGGATAACAGAAAATCTGTTATCATCAACAACAGTGGTCGATTTGTGTTGATCTGAAGATGGTTAACTTCTTGCTTGAACAGCAATATGGATGCACAAAATCCCCATGCTTCATGTACCCATGGTACAGCAGGGCAAAACAAAATTATTTGGCAAAGTGTCATGGCCTACAAGGGAGGATATGATTGTTGGTGCTGCAAATATCATCTACAAGTCGCTAGTTGACAAATACAAAATCAGTCTCCCACTGCTTCATCCCTGTTACTAGTGGTACTCCACTAGTAACAGGGATCCAGTCCAAGTACGTACCATTAATCACCACTCTTTGTTTTTTTTATCACTGGGCCAGTTACTTACCCACTTGCAAACATTTTCCCCCAGTCAAAGCATTCTCATTTTGCTTATCAACCTTTTATGTGGCTGAGTAGCAAATGCTTTAGAAAAATCCAGACATATGACATCCAATGCCTCACCCTAATCCAGTCTAGAACTAGCATCCTCATAGAGGCTGATGAGATTAGCTTGACAGGAATGATCCTTCATAAACCCATACTAGCACGGAGTTATATATTTATTTTCAGTGAAATACTCTAGTATAGCATCTCTTAGAAAACCTTCAAACACCTACAACAGAGGTTAAACTTACCGTCCTATAGTTTCCAGGATCTAATTTTGATCCCTTTTAGAAAATTGACATCACATTTGCTATGTCTCAATCCTTTGGAACATACCCGTTACTATAGAGTCCATAAATATTAAGAACAGGGGCCTGTCTATTACATTACCTAATTCCCTTAGGACATGGGAGTGTATGCCATTAGGACCTGGTGATTTATTTATTTTAATCTTAATCTGCACTTCTTCCTGGGTAAAACAAGAAGCATTTGAAGTGGAGTTTACCGTCTCCCTCTGCCCATCAACAGGAAGGTAATGTTCTCCTCATCACTAGTGTTGAGCGATTATTATCGACAAAGTTGAAATCGGCACGGTTTTTATGTTGATCAGATTTTTTCGATCACGCGATAATTTAGGTTAAAATCTGAGCATAATCTATTAATATCGCACCATTTTCGGCGCTTCCTGTCATTTTGGCGGCCAGCAAATCAGCTTAGAGAATAGAGCAGGGTGAGCTGTGTGTGCGACGTCATGACTTGGATGTGTATGGTTGCGATTGGCTGGAAAAATCACATGACCTCGTTTTACATAGAACAGCCCTTCCTGTTCATGATCAGTGTGTGTCAGTATCTCAAAGCAGTAGGACATGTGCTCTGCCTCTGTGCAAACAGCTCAGCGAAATTATTCTATTTGTTCACAGAGACAGCTCTACTTTTAGCTGTGATCCTTAGATCTTAGTTAGATCAGAGATTTGCAGATTTTAGGTAGTTAGGCAGAGAATTTTAAAGGAGCATCTACCGCTGTAAAGTCACGGGGGGAGCAGGGGGAAGAGGGCCCTCGGGCGATCACAGACAAGCTCTTTAAAGAATACTGGATATTGTGCACCCAGACTTAGTGTAGACATTGCATTGCAATAGCTTTATTATTAACAGTTTTCTATTGAAATATTACTTTGATATTGGGCAGCCTGAACTTATATTAGGATAGAGATCTTTTCTAGTAACTGCAGGTCTCTTTGTTAGGTGCAAAACTCCACTTTTATTATCAGTATACATTTCAGATAGGTGTTCTTTTTCAATTTTGCCCAGTCCAGCTTTGTTGATAGAGCCACCTTGCAGTTAAAATTTGAATCCAGCAATTTTGTAGTCACCACAGGTTTATAGGTGCCAAAAATACCTTTTATTATCCGTATACATTTCAGATACGTGTTTTTTTTCACTTTGGCACAGGCCAGCTTTGTTGATAGAGCCACCTTGCAGTTAAATTTGAATCCAGCAATTTTGTAGTCACCACAGGTGAATTGATAGGTGCCAAAAATACCTTTTATTATCCGTATACATTTCAGATACATGTTTTTTCACTTTGGCACAGGCCAGCTTTGTTGATAGAGCCACCTTGCAGTTAAATTTGAATCCAGCAATTTTGTAGTCACCACAGGTGAATTGATAGGTGCCAAAAATACCTTTTATTATCCGTATACATTTCAGATACGTGTTTTTTTCACTTTTGGTCAGTCAAGCTTTGTTGATATAGGTACCTTGCAGTTAAATTTGAATCCAGCAATTTTGTAGTCACCACAGGTGAATTGATAGGTGCCAAAAATACCTTTTATTATCCGTATACATTTCAGATACGTGTTTTTTTCACTTTGGCGCAGGCCAGCTTGCAGTTAAATTTGAATCCAGCAATTTTGTAGTCACCACAGGTGAATTGATAGGTGCCAAAAATACCTTTTATTATCCGTATACATTTCAGATACGTGTTTTTTTCACTTTGGCGCAGGCCAGCTTTGTTGATAGAGCCACCTTGCAGTTAAATTTGAATCCAGCAATTTTGTAGTCACCACAGGTGAATTGATAGGTGCCAAAAATACCTTTTATTATCCGTATACATTTCAGATACGTGTTTTTTTCACTTTTGTCAGTCAAGCTTTGTTGATAGAGGTACCTTGCACTTAAATTTCAATCCAGCAATTTTGTAGTCACCACAGGTGAATTGATAGGTGCCAAAAATACCTTTTATTATCCGTATACATTTCAGATACGTGTTTTTTCACTTTGGCGCAGGCCAGCTTTGTTGATAGAGCCACCTTGCAGTTAAATTTGAATCCAGCAATTTTGTAGTCACCACAGGTGAATTAATAGGTGCCAAAAATACCTTTTATTATCCGTATACATTTCAGATACGTGTTTTTTCACTTTGGTGCAGGCCAGCTTTGTTGATCGAGCCACCTTGCAGTTAAATTTGAATACAGCAATTTTGTAGTCACCACAGGTGAAATGATAGGTGCAAAAAATACCCTTTTTTTTATCCGTATACATTTCGATACGTGTTTTTTTTTACTTTGGCGCAGGCCAGCTTTGTTTGATAGAGCCACCTTGCAGTTTAAAATTTTAAATCAGCATTTTGTGTCACCACAGGGAATTGATAGGGGGAAAAAA
>JAODAL010067215.1:0-17395 GCA_025379985.1 Phyllomedusa bahiana
GCTCCCCCCCCGGCTCCGTACTGCCACCCTGCTTCGGGGGCGGGTTGAAGTGACGACCCCGCGCCGCCTAGTACCATAGGGGCCGCCCCCCCGGCAGGTAAAGGCCAAATTTGCGTTCAGCCTGCCGGGAGATCAGCGGAGCGCAGCGTAGTGGCGCTGTCTCCGGCTGACCCCAGCGCAAGCCCCGGGAGTCGGGGCATTAGTCTCCAACTCCCGGGCGGGGTCTCTGGGCGCTCGGGATGCGGGTCCCGGGCGTCCAGTGACCGGATGCGCGGCCGGGCCCCGGGGAGTGGCGGCACTGCCTCCGGGGCCCACACGGCTCGGGGGGCCACCGGGGGATTCCCCGGCCCCCCGGCGGCCAGTCCGAAGCCCTGAAGGTGGCCTCCATCCTGGACATAACTGTAGCTATATGGAAAAAAGAGGTAAAGTCTAAAATATAACTTTTATTAATAATAACTTAAAAAATATATCCCACTAACAACTATCTCTGGAACAACCAGGGCAATACTGTATAATGAATAACAGTCCCTACCCTAAATTGCAAGATGATCGCCCCGATAATGGGCGGGCTTGCCCGGAATCTGTCCCTAGGAAAATTGACAGATAGGATCCTCTAGTCTGGTCCCAACATGTTTCGACCAGCCTGTAAAAATGATTATACCTGGACACCTCCGGGGACCAAAATGCAGGAATTCAGACTAAAGGTGTTCAAAAATAATTGTCAAAAAATATACTACAGGTATACTTAATTACAGGTGCTTAATCCAAGATACCGGATAAAATAACAATACCAACTGGGAAAAAGAGAACAAGGATGATGTAGTCATCCCATAAAGTAAGAGGTGGTCATATCCAAAAAATCGCAATACCTTAGGAAAAAGTAATATACCTTACCGATATGTAGAGGAAGCACCCCACTGTTTCAAGGTGTATTGATTATAGACACCTCAATGTCATCTCTAGCCCTGTTCAGAGTGACCCTCTATTGAACTATTGAATGTGGCCGATGCGCAATTTCCCCTTTCGGGGGTAGAGATGGGCATTGAGGTTTTCTATAATCACTACACCTCGAAACAGTGGGGTGGTTCCCCTTTCTATCGGTAAGGTATATTACTTTAAACCCAAGGTATTGAGATTTTTTGGATTTTGACCCCTTTTACTTTCTGGGATGACTACATCATCCTTGTTCCCCTTTTTCCCCAGTTGGTATTGTCATTTTAAACAGGTATCTTGGATTAAGCACAGTATACCTGTAGTATATTTTTTTGACAATTATTTTTGAACACCTTTAGTCTGAATTCCTGCATTTTGGTCCCCTGAGGTGACAAGGTATAATTTTTACAGGCTGGTCGAAACATATTGGGACCAGACTAGAGGATCATATCTGTCAATTTTCCTAGGGCCAGGTCCCGGGCAAGAGCGCCCTTTATCGGGGCGATCATCTTGCACTTTAGGGTAGGGACTGTTATTCATTATACAGTATTGCCCTGGTAGTTCCAGAGAGAGTTGTTAGTGGGGTATATTTTTTAAGTTATTATTAATAAAAGTTATATTTTAGACTTTACCTCTTTTTTCCATGTGGTTTTGATGCAGTCAGAGGTTTCTGGGTACTGCCCATTCATTTAGCTGATAGTAGATATATAACTATAGCTATGACAGCTGCTATGGGGCCAAATGTGGAGGGGAACAATTAGGTTCAGAAAACATTGTACCTTGTAGGGAATAAGTTGGTGGTTTGCTGCTATCTAACTCTACTATGTGGGTTAATTGATATATGGTAGTGTTATTCATACCTTTATTATGGCTACTGTTTCAGTTTCCTTTCCTTTGGCGTTGAGCACCCATCTCAATTTCCAATGGAAATGAATTCTGGTTATGCCCCTAAGCTCCATTATGAATTTTGCTGTGACCCCCACCTGTATGACAGGTTAACTTTGGTCACAGAAAGGAGTTTAGGAGTCCTCTAAGAAGTAGAGAACAGATGAAAGAACGTGTGACTGCCGAATCAGACTACTCGCTGTTTGTAGTCTGCTACCATGGAGACCAATGGTCCACAGTAGAGCTGTATACACTAAAAGGAAGGCGCTTTTTAATCAACGCTATCTGTGGGATTGTTTCATTTCTTATTTTTGATGCCTTGGAGAAGTGTTGCGCCTTGGATTTAGGTTGGCTTGAACCAAATTTGACCAAAATTTGGACAGAATTCAACAGCATACCTAACAATCTAGCAGTGGTCTGTCAGTCAGACTGCAAAATGAAGTGCATCTTTCTTTTTAGACAGAGGCAGGAGTCCTGTTGGACACCTCAGTGAGATATGGATGGGAGGCCTATTGGACACCTCAGTGAGATATGGGTGGGAGGCCTATTGGACTCCTCAGTGAGATATGGGTGGGAGTCTTATTGGACACCTCAGTGAGATTTGGATGGGAGGCCTATTGGACACCTCAGTGAGATGTGGGTGGGAGGACTATTGCACACCTCAGTACGATGTTGGCAGGAGTCCTGTTGCACACTTTAGTTAGATGTAGGCAGGAGTCCTGTTGGACACCTCATTGAGATGTGGGTGGAGTCCTGTTGGACACTTCAGTGAGATGTGGGCAGAAGTCAAGTTGAACACTTTGGTGAGATGTGGGCAGGAGGCCTGTTGAACACTTTTGTGAGATGTGGGCAGGAGGCCTGTTGGACACCTCATTGAGATGTGGGTGGAGTCCTGTTGGACACTTCAGTGAGATGTGGGCAGGAGGCCTGTTGAACACTTTAGTTAGATGTAGGCAGTTGTCCTGTTGAACACTTTAGTGAGATGTGGGCTGGAGTCTTGTTGAACACTTTAGTGAGGTGTGGGCAGGAGTCTTATTGGACACCTCAGTGAAATATGGTCAGGAATCCTGTTTGACACCTTAGTAAGATGTGGGCAGGAGTCCTGTTGAACACTTTAGTTAGATGTAGGCAGGAGTCCTGTTGAACACTTTAGTAAGATGTGGGCAGGTGGCCTGTTGGACACCTCATTAAGATGTGGGTGAAGTCCTGTTGGACACTTCAGTGAGATGTGGGTGAAGTCCTGTTGGACACCTCAGTGAGATGTGGGTGAAGTCCTGTTGGACACTTCAGTGAGATGTGGGCAGGAGGCCTGTTGGACACCTCATTAAGATGTGGGTGAAGTCCTGTTGAACACCTCAGTGAGATGTGGGTGAAGTCCTGTTTGACACTTCAGTGAGATGTGGGCAGAAGGCCTGTTGGACACCTCAGTGAGATCTGGGCAGAAGGCCTGTTGGACACCTCAGTGAGATGTGGGCAGAAGTCAAGTTGAACACTTCAGTGAGATGTGGGCAGGAGGCCTGTTGAACACTTTAGATAAATGTGGGCAGGAGTCCTGTTGAACACGTTAGTTAGATGTGGCCAGTTGTCCTGTTGAACACTTTAGTGAGATGTGGGCGGTAGGCCTGTTGTACACCTCAGTAAGATGTTGGCAGAAGTCAAGTTGTACACTTTAGTTAGATGTGGGCGGGAGGCCTGTTGTACACCTCAGTGAGATGTGGGCAGGAGGCCTGTTGGACACCTCAGTGAGATGTGGGCAGGAGGCCTGTTGGACACCTCAGTGAGATGTGGGCAGGAGGCCTGTTGGACACCTCAATGAGATGTGGGCAGGAGGCCTGTTGGACACTTTAGTTAGATGTGGGCAGGAGGCCTGTTGGACACTTTAGTTAGATGTGGGCGGGAGGCCTGTTGGACACTTTAGTTAGATGTGGGCAGGAGGCCTGTTGAACACTTTAGTTAGATGTGGGCAGGAGTCCTGTTGAACACTTTAGTGAGATGTGGGCGGGAGGCCTGTTGTACACCTCAGTGAGATGTGGGCAGGAGTCCTGTTGAACACTTTAGTGAGATGTGGGCAGGAGGCCTGTTGGACACTTTAGTGAGATGTGGGCGGGAGGCCTGTTGTACACCTCGGTGAGATGTGGGCAGGAGGCCTGTTGGACACCTCAGTGAGATGTGGGCAGGAGGCCTGTTGGACACCTCAATGAGATGTGGGCAGGAGGCCTGTTGGACACTTTAGTTAGATGTGGGCAGGAGGCCTGTTGGACACTTTAGTTAGATGTGGGCGGGAGGCCTGTTGAACACTTTAGTTAGATGTGGGCAGGAGTCCTGTTGAACACTTTAGTGAGATGTGGGCGGAGGCCTGTTGTACACCTCAGTGAGATGTGGGCAGGAGTCCTGTTGAACACTTTAGTGAGATGTGGGCAGGAGGCCTGTTGGACACCTCAGTGAGATGTGGGCAGGAGGCCTGTTGGACACCTCAGTGAGATGTGTGCCAAAGTCAAGTTGAACACTTTGGTGAGATGTGGGCAGGAAGTTTTGGTGAGGACTCCTGCCCACATCTAAGATGAATGATTCAAATTCTAGCAAAATTTAGGTCAAGCGCAACTCTACATTGGAGCAATAAATGTCTTCCAACGGTCTTGAAATAGCTTAGGCTCTGTTCACACTATTGTCATGGTTTCCACTCCAACATAAACCAGCAGGATCTGTAAAATGACAGACACCAATAGAGCCCCGTGGCCCCCTTTGACTTGAGGTATCCGTTGTTTTGCCAAGAAGAATAGAGCATCATACTGTGCTTGTCTTCCTTACAAATCTGAAATTACTAAAGAGCTGATGCTTGTAGTGTGAAAAGAGCCTAAACTGTGTCACAGACATAACACAACTTTCCACGGCCCCATTCACATCTCGTTTTTGTGTATGATGCAAAAACCATATACGTTCCCAAAATAGGGCTGTGTTTGCCCTACTAAAGTCTATAGCCCTGCCTCTGTATCCAGCAGGATACTGCAAGAATTCATCTCAACCGGTGGACACCATCATCATACAGGACCTAAAAACGAGCTGTGAAAAGGGCCGGATATATTCCCCATCCTTCCTGCTTGTTACTAGTGAATGGAAATATCTATTTGTCATTGACAAGTTCCAAACTTTTCTCACCAAGCTGAGTGTTTGTTACAATGTATCAGTGAACACAGTCATCTCTGAATCTAAGGCTCGTTCACATCTACGTCAAAGGTTCCATTCGGAGCCTCCATCACAGATTCCGTCAAAAATCATGGAAAAAGTAGGACAGCACTGTTTTTTTTTTGTATGTAAAGATGACGAATACCACGATGGAACCCAACGGCAGGACTGGGACAAGGTATTCTGGTGCCCTAGGCAAATAAGGCACATAGCGCCCCCCAATGGAAGATTTAGCCCACTCCATGCCTCCTTGCACCTCCATCCTGCCTAGGATGAAGTGGCGCTGTAGGCGGTCGCCTATCCAACGTCACTGCCCAACGGACCCTATTGTAGTCAGTGGGATCCATTAGACACTGTTGATGTCCATGATTCAAGGGATCCAGGGCTGCCTTCACCATGGAGGCTTTGAACAGGACCTCAGAGGCAGATGTCAGTCTCCTACCCGATGTCCCGGCACTGCCTGACGGACCCTATTGTAGTCAATGGGATCCATTAGGCGCTGTTGATGTCCATGATTTAAAAGGGTCGTCTCACTACATTGATTCATCTTACCTCAGTCCTGTTTTCTTGGTTTCACTTTGAATTCTGGGGCGTGTTTTCTGGCTCCTACTAGACTGCAGTAGAAGCCAGGTCTGTAGCTATAGCAACCAGTGCTGACAGCCTATCAGGATAGATCAAATAGGTCTGTAGCTATAGCGACTGGAGGAACTGATGCAGCCCATACAAGAGGGGATGTCTAGGAATAGGTAGGACACTGTTAATGGACACATATTGCAAAGGGACTTGTTTTTGCAAAATCTTTAACATAAAAAGCAATCTTTGTAGTGAGACAACCCCTTTCAGGGGTTCAGGGCCGCCTGGAAGCTTTGAACAGGACCTCAGAGGCAGATGTGTATGGGACCTAGGCAATGCAGCACAAATCTCTCTTCTGTCCTGGGTCTCGTGTCTATAGCTTGGACCTCCACTGATACATTGTCACAAACTCTCAGCTGTGTGTGCGGCCCTAGATCTAAACACGGTGAGAAATTAAAAGAAAAAGTATATTGGAGAGTTTCAGAGCTTTTCACTGCACAGTGACTAAGATTTATTGGGAAACCCCTTAAAGATTGTAGATCCAGAGGTCTGCATCCACAGCAGGAGCGCTGACTCAGGCCAGGATGTGCTGAACTATTTTTATCTGGACATACAGAGAAACAGAAAATCAGCCCTAACTCCCCCGACGTATACATCTCGGATGAGAAAGAGGACAGACCGGATTTCAGATTGCTTCCCAATGACATAAAAACAAGGAGAGAGGCCGGGGGCGACTCTGGGATGTTTCACACACTGGATGGCCAAACGTCATGAATACAGATGTTACAGTCACTTCCTGTAGTGTAGTCACTCCATGGCTGGAGATATGCCAGAACTGGACGTCAGGGGAGACCCCTTTAAAACTTGATGATTATTTGACAAAATATGATTAATCTTACAATTATAGGAGTTTTCCACGTTTTTTTTCTTTTCGGTGAAACATCGCCACTCTTGACCTGAGGCTGTGTCAGGTATTGCGTCAGCCCCATTCTGGAAAAAAAAGCTGACACTTTTTCTAATCCTGGATAGCCCCTTTAAGTTGGACTTGTTATTTTTTTGTTCCATGACTTCTGGGGGTGCTGTTCAGAGGGGTTTTCAGTCTCAGTAAGGAAACCAATGATATAGAGACGTATTTTCTGCCAATATTTCCTAGGAAACAAACAAAAAATTATACTTAAAGGAGTGTTCCCACCATGCACTTTGATGGTATATTGATAGTGTGATGGGTGCTGGGTCAGTTCTGGGACTTGCACCTATCTCGGAAACAGGCCCCCGAAAGTTTCAGCTCAGACAAAGAGCTTGGTACGCCTGTTCATTCTGTTCTATGGGAGTTTTCAGTATAGAGGAGCAAATTATTATTTGCTCAGTGCACAGTGTCGATGGCACAGTTATAGCAGGCTCGCTCAGTGCATAGTGTCGGTGGCACAGTTATAGCAGGCTCTCTCAGTGCAGAGTGTCAGTGGCACAGATATAGCAGGCTCACTCAGTGCATAGTGTCGGTGGTACAGTTATAGCAGGCTCACTCAGTGCATAGTGTCGGTGGCACAGTTATAGCAGGCTCGCTCAGTGCAGTGTCGGTGGCACAGTTATAGCAGGCTCACTCAGTGCATAGTGTCGGTGGCACAGTTATAGCAGGCTCGCTCAGTGCATACTGTCGGTGGCACAGTTATAGCAGGCTCACTCAGTGCACAGTTATAGCAGGCTCACTCAGTGCACAGTTATAGCAGGCTCACTCAGTGCACAGTTATAGCAGGCTCGCTCAGTGCACAGTGTCGGTGGCACAGTTATAGCAGGCTCGCTCAGTGCATAGTGTCGGTGGCACAGTTATAGCAGGCTCACTCAGTGCAGAGTGTCAGGGGCACAGTTATAGCAGGCTCGCTCAGTGCGTAGTGTCGGTGGCACAGTTATAGCAGGCTCACTCAGTGCATAGTGTCGTGGTACAGTTTATAAGCAGCTCGCTCAGTGCACAGTGTCGTGGCACAGTTATAGCAGGCTCACTCAGTGCATAGTGTCGGTGGCACAGTTCTAGAAGGCTCTGTCAGTGCTTAGTGTCGGTGGCACAGTTATAGCAGGCTCACTCAGTGCACAGTGTCGGTGGCACAGTTATAGCAGGCTCACTCAGTGCATAGTGTCGGTGGTACAGTTATAGCAGGCTCACTCAGTGCATAGTGTCGGTGGCACAGTTATAGCAGGCTCGCTCAGTGCAGTGTCGGTGGCACAGTTATAGCAGGCTCACTCAGTGCATAGTGTCGGTGGCACAGTTATAGCAGGCTCGCTCAGTGCATAGTATCGGTGGCACAGTTATAGCAGGCTCACTCAGTGCACAGTTATAGCAGGCTCACTCAGTGCACAGTTATAGCAGGCTCACTCAGTGCACAGTTATAGCAGGCTCGCTCAGTGCATAGTGTCGGTGGCACAGTTATAGCAGGCTCGCTCAGTGCAAAGTGAAGGTGGCACAGTTATAGCAGGCTCACTCAGTGCATAGTGTCAGTGGCACAGTTATAGCAGGCTCGCTCAGTGCATAGTGTCAGTGGCACAGTTATAGCAGGCTCACTCAGTGCATAGTGTCGGTGGCACAGTTATAGCAGGCTCGCTCAGTGCACAGTGTCGGTGGCACAGTTATAGCAGGCTCACTCAGTGCATAGTGTCGGTGGCACAGTTATAGCAGGCTCGCTCAGTGCACAGTGTCGGTGGCACAGTTATAGCAGGCTCGCTCAGTGCACAGTGTCGGTGGCACAGTTATAGCAGGCTCGCTCAGTGCATAGTGACGGTGGCACAGTAATAGCAGGCTCGCTCAGTGCACAGTGTCGGTGGCACAGTTATAGCAGGCTCGCTCAGTGCACAGTGTCGGTGGCACAGTTATAGCAGGCTCTCTCAGTGCATAGTGTCGGTGGCACAGTTATAGCAGGCTCGCTCAGTGCATAGTGTCAGTGGCACAGTTATAGTAGGCTCACTCAGTGCATAGTGTCAGTGGCACAGTTATAGCAGGCTCACTCAGTGCACAGTGTCGGTGGCACAGTTATAGCAGGCTCACTCAGTGCACAGTGTCGGTGTCACAGTTATACCAGGCTCACTCAGTGCACAGTGTCGGTGGCACAGGTATAGCAGGCTCGCTCAGTGCACAGTGTCGGTGGCACAGTTATAGCAGGCTCACTCAGTGCATAGTGTCGGTAGCACAGTTATAGCAGGCTCGTTCAGTGCATAGTGTCGGTGACACAGTTATAGCAGGCTCACTCAGTGCATAATGTCGGTGGCACAGTTATAGCAGGCTCGCTCAATGCATAGTGTCGGCGGCACAGTTATAGCAGGCTCGCTCAGTGCATAGTGTCTGTGGCACAGTTATAGCAGGCTCGCTCAGTGCATAGTGTCGGTGGCACAGTTATAGCAGGCTCACTCAGTGCACAGTTATAGCAGGCTCACTCAGTGCACAGTGTTGGTGGCACAGTTATAGCAGGCTCGCTCAGTGCACAGTGTCGGTGGTACAGTTATAGCAGGCTCGCTCAGTGCATAGTGTCAGTGGCACAGTTATAGCAGGCTCACTCAGTGCATAGTGTCGGTGGCACAGTTATAGCAGGCTCACTCAGTGCACAGTGTCAGTGGCACAGTTATAGCAGGCTCACTCAGTGCACAGTGTCGGTGACACAGTTATAACAGGCTCACTCAGTGCACAGTTTCGGTGGCAAAGTTATAGCAGGCTCGCTCAGTGCAAAGTGTCGGTGGCACAGTTATAGCAGGCTCGCTCAGTGCATAGTGTCGGTAGCACAGTTATAGCAGGCTCGTTCAGTGCATAGTGTCGGTGGCACAGTTATAGCAGGCTCACTCAGTGCATAATGTCGGTGGCACAGTTATAGCAGGCTCGCTCAGTGCAAAGTGTCGGTGGCACAGTTATAGCAGGCTCACTCAGTGCATAGTGTCAGTGGCACAGTTATAGCAGGCTCGCTCAGTGCATAGTGTCGGTGGCACAGTTATAGCAGGCTCACTCAGTGCTCAGTTATAGCAGGCTCGTTCAGTGCACAGAGTCGGTGGCACAGTTATAGCAGGCTCACTCAGTGCACAGTGTCGGTGGTACAGTTATAGCAGGCTCGCTCAGTGCATAGTGTCGGTGGCGCAGTTATAGCAGGCTCGCTCAGTGCATAGTATCGGTGGCACAGTTATAGCAGGCTCGCTCAGTGCACAGTGTCGTGGCACAGTTATAGCAGGCTCGCTCAGTGCATAGTGTCTGTGTCACAGTTATAGCAGGCTCTCTCAGTGCACAGTGTCGGTGGCACAGTTATAGCAGGCTCGCTCAGTGCATAGTGTCAGTGGCACAGTTATAGCAGGCTCGCTCAGTGCATAGTGTCGGTGGCACAGTTATAGCAGGCTCGCTCAGTGCACAGTGTCGGTGGCACAGTTATAGCAGGCTCGCTCAGTGCATAGTGTCGGTGGCACAGTTATAGCAGGCTCACTCAGTGCTCAGTGTCGGTGGCACAGTTATAGCAGGCTCGCTCAGTGCATAGTATCGGTGGCACAGTTATAGCAGGCTCGCTCAGTGCACAGTGTCGGTGGCACAGTTATAGCAGGCTCGCTCAGTACACAGTTATAGCAGGCTCGCTCAGTGCACAGTTATAGCAGGCTCGCTCAGTGCATGGTGTCGGTGGCACAGTTATAGCAGGCTCGCTCAGTGCACAGTGTCGGTGGCACAGTTATAGCAGGCTCGCTCAGTGCATAGTGTCAGTGGCACAGTTATAGCAGGCTCGCTCAGTGCATAGTGTCGGTGGCACAGTTATAGCAGGCTCGCTCAGTGCATAGTGACTGTGGCACTGTTATCGCAGGCTCGATCAATAACCAGTTATAGCATGCTCGCTCAGTGCACAGTTATAGCAGGCTCGCTCAGTGCACAGTTATAGCAGGCTCGCTCAATGCATAGTGTCGATGGCACAGTTATAGCAGGTTCGCTCAGTGCACAGTTATAGCAGGCTCGCTCAATGCATAGTGTCGATGGCACAGTTATAGCAGGCTCACTCATTGCATAGTGTCGGTGGTACAGTTATAGCAGGCTCACTCAGTGCACAGTTATAGCAGGCTCACTCAGTGCACAGTTATAGCAGGCTCGCTCAGTGCACAGTTATAGCAGGCTCACTCAGTGCATAGTGTCGGTGGCACAGTTATAGCAGGCTCACTCAGTGCACAGTGTCGGTGGCACAGTTATAGCAGGCTCACTCAGTGCACAGTGTCGGTGGCACAGTTATAGCAGGCTTGCTCAGTGCACAGTTATAGCAGGCTCGCTCAGTACACAGTTATAGCAGGCTCGCTCAGTGCATAGTGTCGGTGGCACAGTTATAGCAGGCTCTCTCAGTGCATAGTGTCGGTGGCACAGTTATAGCAGGCTCGCTCAGTGCATAGTGTCGGTGGCACAGTTATAGCAGGCTCACTCAGTGCATAGTGTCGGTGGCACAGTTATAGCAGGCTCGCTCAGTGCATAGTGTCGGTGGCACAGTTATAGCAGCAGGCTCACTCAGTGCATAGTGTCAGTGGCACAGTTATAGCAGGCTCACTCAGTGCTATAGTGTCGTGGCACAGTTATAGCAGGCTCGCTCAGTGCATAGTGTCGGTGGCACAGTTATAGCAGGCTCACTCAGTGCATAGTGTCAGTGGCACAGTTATAAGCACAGGCTTCACATCAGTAGCATAGTGTCGGTGGCACAGTTATAGCAGGCTCACTCAGGGCATAGTGTCAGTGGCACTGTTATAGCAGGCTCGCTCAGTGCATAGTGTCGGTGGCACAGTTATAGCAGGCTCGCTCAGTGCACAGTGTCGGTGGCACAGTTATAGCAGGCTCACTCAGTGCATAGTGTCGGTGGCACAGTTATAGCAGGCTCGCTCAGTGCATAGTGTCGGTGGCACAGTTATAGCAGGCTCACACACTGCATAGTGTCAGTGGCACAGTTATAGTAGGCTCACTCAGTGCACAGTTATAGAAGGCTCACTCAGTGCACGGTTATAGCAGGCTCACTCAGTGCATAGTGTCGGTGGCACAGTTATAGCAGGCTCGCTCAGTGCATAGTGTCGGTGGCACAGTTATAGCAGGCTCTCTCAGTGCATAGTGTCGGTGGCACAGTTATAGCAGGCTCGCTCAGTGCATAGTGTCGGTGGCACAGTTATAGCAGGCTCGCTCAGTGCATAGTGTCGGTGGCACAGTTATAGCAGGATCGCTCAGTGCATAGTGTCCGTGGCACAGTTATAGCTGGCTCACTCTTTGCATAGTGTATGTGGCACAGTTATAGCTGGCTCCCTCAGTGCACAGTGTCGGTGGCACAGTTATAGCAGGCTCGCTCAGTGCAAAGTGTCGGTGGAACAGTTATAGCAGGCTCCCTCAGTGAAAAGTGACAGAGTCACAGATATAGCAGGCTCGCTCAGTGCATAGTGTCGGTGGCACAGTTATAGCAGGCTCGCTCAGTGCATAGTGTCAGTGGCACAGTTATAGCAGGCTCGCTCAGTGCATAGTGTCAGTGGCACAGTTATAGCAGACTCACTCAGTGCACAGTGTCGGTGGCACAGTTATAGCAGGCTCACTCAGTGCATAGTGTCAGTGGCACAGTTATAGCAGGCTCGCTCAGTGCATAGTGTCAGTGGCACAGTTATAGCAGGCTCACTCAGTGCACGGTTATAGCAGGCTCACTCAGTGCACAGTTATAGCAGGCTCACTCAGTGCACAGCTATAGCAGGCTCGCTCAGTGCACAGTTATAGCAGGCTCGCTCAGTGCACAGTTATAGCAGGCTCGCGCAGTGCACAGTTATAGCAGCTCGCTCAGTGCACAGTTATAGCAGGCTCGCTCAGTGCACAGTTTATAAGCAGGCTCGCTCAGTGCACAGTTATAGCAGGCTCGCTCAGTGCACAGTTATAGCAGGCTCGTTCAGTGCACAGTTATAGCAGGCTCGCTCAGTGCACAGTTATAGCAGGCTCGCTCAGTGCACGGTTATAGCAGGCTCGCTCAGTGCACAGTTATAGCAGGCTCGCTCAGTGCACAGTTATAGCAGGCTCGCTCAGTGCACAGTTATAGCAGGCTCGCTCAGTGCACAGTTATAGCAGGCTCGTTCAGTGCACAGTTATAGCAGGCTCGCTCAGTGCACAGTTATAGCAGGCTCGTTCAGTGCACAGTTATAGCAGGCTCGCTCAGTGCACAGTTATAGCAGGCTCGCTCAGTGCACAGTGTCGGTGGCACAGTTATAGCAGGCTCGCTCAGTGCACAGTTATAGCAGGCTCGCTCAGTGCACAGTTATAGCAGGCTCGCTCAGTGCATAGTGTCGGTGGCACAGTTATAGCAGGCTCGCTCAGTGCACAGTTATAGCAGGCGCGCTCAGTGCAGTCTGGTCATTCAGTCTGTTATTCTCTCTCTTGACTGTCAGGACCCAGGCTGTTGGCCAAGCAGGAAATGACACATCAAGAGGCATTTTTATTGAGCAACCTTCTGAGGAAACTGATGCAAGGATACACAGGCTGTTTACACATTCCAAGGCTGCAGGCAGCATGGCGGAGCTATTCATATGTAAAGCACCCCCTGTCCTGTCCCCCAAAACCTTTACAAAACCCTTTGTACGGGACCACCCCATAAAAAATTTAAACTCTAAAAATAAAAAATCACAGATCCAATTTATTTTTTCCGGCCCCCAAGTGTCAGTTTCATTATCCTGCCCCCAAGTGTCAGTGCCCATTTCCTCCCCCCAGTGTCAGTGTCTTACCCTCCCCAAGTTCAGTGCATTATCCTCCCCCCCAAGTGTCAGGTCTTTATCCTGCCCCCCAATGTCGTGTCATTATCCTCCCCCCAAGTGTCAGTGTCTTTTACCCGCCCCCAAATGTCGTGTCATTTTCCTGCCCCCGTGTAGTTCTTTATCCTGCCCCCAAGTTCAGGTCATTATCCTCCCCCTTTGTCGTGTCATTTTTCCTCCCCCCAAAGTGTCAGTGTCATTATCCGCCCCCCAAAGGTCAGTGTATTATCCTGTCCAACAAGTGTCAGTGTCTTATCCTCCCCCCAAGGTCAGGTCTTTATCCTGCACCCTGTGTCATGTCTTTTACCTCCCCCCAAGTGTCATGTCATTATCCTGCCCCCCAAAGTGTCAGTGTATTTTCCCCAAAAAAGTGCGTGTCTTTAAACCCTGCCCCAAGGTCATGTCATTACCTGCCCCCAAGTGTCAGTGTCATTATCCTGCCCCCAAGTGTCATGTCATTATCCTGCCCCCAAGTGTCACGTCATTTCCTGCCCCCCCAAGTGCAGTGCATTACCCTGCCCCAATGTCAGCTCATTATCTGCCCCAAGTGTCAGCATCATTACCCCCCCAAAGGTAGTGCATTATCCGCCCATAATGTCATGTCTTTTACCGTCCCCCCAAGTGTCGTGTCATTATCCTGCCCCCCAAGTTCAAGTGCATTACCTGCCCCCCAATGTACGTCTTACCTCCCCCAAAAGTGTCAGTTCATTATCCGCTCCATAAGTGTCAGTGTCTTATCCTGCCCCCCAAATCGTGCATAATCCTCCCCCCACGCGTCAGTGTCATTATCCGCCCCCCCAAGTGTCAGTGCATTATCCTGTCCCCCAAGTGCAGGGTCATTTCCTCCCCCCCCAAGTGTCAGCGTCATTATACCCCCCCCAATGTCAGTGTCATTTATCCTGCCCCAATGCCGTGTCTTATCCTCCCCCAAGGCTATCATTACCCCCTGTCCCCCAAGTGTCATTTTCATTTCCGCCCCAAGTTCGTGTCTTTTCCCTGTCCCCCAAGTTCGTGTCTTACCCCCCCAATGTCAGTGTCATTACCTGACCCCCATGTGTCGTGTAATTATCCTGCCCCCAATGCCCAGCACATTATCCTCCCCCCAAGTTCAGCATCATTACCCTGCCCCCAAGTGTCGTTCATTATCCCCCCATTCAGTCATTATCCTGCTCCATAAGTGTCAGTTCAAACCTGCCCCCCCAAGCTCAGTGATTATCCTCCCCCCCAATGTCAGTGTATTCCTGTCCCCAAGTGTCAGCATCATTACCCTGCCCCCAAGTGTCGTGCATTTTCCTGTCCATAAGTTCAGTGATTATCCTGCCCCCAAAAAATTCATGTCATAATCCACCCCACAATGTCATGTCATTATCCTGTCCCCAAGTGTCAGTGTCATTATCCTCCCCCCCAAGGGTCACGCATTATCCTGCCCCCAAGTGTCAGGTCAAAATACTCCCCCCCAAGTTCAGTGTCATTACCTGCCCCCAATTTCCCCGTGTATTTCCTGTCCCCCAAGTGCAGTTCATTACCCTCCCCCCCAATGTCAGTGTAATACCCCCCCCAAGTGCAGTGTCATTATCCTGTCCCCAATGTCAGTTTCATTATCCTGCCCCCCAAGTGCGGGGTTCTTATCCTGCCCCCAAAGTGTCAGGTCTTTTCCTGCCCCCAAGGTGCATCTTTATTTTCCCCAAAGTGTCAGTGTATTACCCCTGTTCCCAAGTGTCGTGTCATTTCCTGCCCCCCAAGTGTCATGTCATTATACCCCCCCCAAGTGTTGGTCATTACCTTTCCCCCAAGTGTATGTCTTTTATCCTGCCCCAATGTCAGTGCTTATCCTGCTCCCCAAGGTCAGGTCATTATCCTCCCCCCAAGTGTCAGATCATTACTTGTCCTCCAAGTGCAGTGTCATTACCTCCCCCCAAGGCAGCGTCATTATTTGTCCTCCAATTCAGTGTCATTATCCTCCCCCAAGTGCAGCGTCTTTTTCTTTCCCAAGTTCGTGTCAACCCCCCAAGTGTCAGCACCATTTCCTGCTCCCCAATGCAGTCATTATCCCCCCCCCCAAGTGTCAGCACCATTACCTCCCCCCAATTTTAGTGTCATTATCCCCCCCAAGTGTCATGCCCCATTATCCTGCCCCCAAGTGTCATGTCATTACCTGCCCCCCAATGTCATCTCATTTTTCCTCCCCCCCCCAAGTGTCAGCGTCATTATCCTCCCCCCCCAAGTGTCATGTCATTTCCTGCCCCCCAAGTTCAGTGTTTTACCGCCCCAAGTGTCAGCCCCCATTATCCTGCTCCCCAAGTGTCAGTGTCATTACCGCCCCCAAGTGCGTGTCATTATCCCCCCCCCAAGGTCAGTTCTTTTTCCCCCCCCCAAGGTCGCGTCATTATCCTGCCCCCCCAAGTTTCAGCGCATTACCTGCCCCCCCAAAGTGTCGTGTCATTTTTCTTAAACCAAAAAATCTGCAAGTTCTGATAATAAAGTTTTTATCCTTGAACCTAGAACCGGATTTCCTGTGTCGGATCCGGGCCCTTTTGCTGTACGGAGGTGTAGCTTGCAGTTTCACAGTTTCAGGTTCTTTGAACCCCACTGATTTCTATGGTGTTAACACAGCTCCGATAACAGTAATTTCCCTTTCAGAACTCCTGCCCCTTGCTAAAAGTCATGACTGTAACAAATATATCAAAGACTTTAAAGACTGTAGTTTTATTCCTCTGTGCATGCTGAGCGTGCCCTTCAGAGCGGTAATAGGAAGCATTCACCAACACCTAGACTGCCCCCCGCAGCTCAGGGCAGGTAAGAAACGCCTGTCTGCTGCGGTGTCATCCCGACTGCCTATATACTGACTTCTACAAATAAATACTTTTTTTTGCCTCATTTTTAAACTCCTAAGCACTTATAAAAAATTTGGGGGGGGGGGGAGGGGGGGGGGGGGGGGCAGGAAGAAGGAGGGCGGAAACACTGCTGCAGGAGGGAATGCCTGGCCCCGGCCATGAGTAAAACCGAAACCCCAGCAATGCTGGGGGGAGTGGTTGTGCAGGGGACAAACTGCAGGGGGCATCTCTGCGTTACTGTTATATACCCCCTACACGGCCCAAAACACGTACATCATAGCAATTACAAAAGGGCCCGTATGGGAAATTGAGTCTCATGTCTATCATCTACACTATCTATTTCTACAAATTTTCTATCTATTATTACATCTTTATTATCCATATCTATCTATCTATTCCCTATTACTAACATCTATTATCTATCTATCTCATATCTATCATCTAATATCATTATCTCATTCTATTATTTCAAACCCCATATCACATCTATCATCTATCTTTTTATCTTTTACTTCTACTCATTCTATCTTTTTATCTATCACTCTATCTATCTCATATCTATCTAACATTCATATCAAATATCTATTAAAATATTACTATTATCTATCATCTTTTATTCATAAATTTTATCTTCCCCTTTTTTTTTATCTCATATCTACTATCTATCTTTATCTTTCTATCTATCTATCTATCTATCTATTCATATCTATTATCTATTATCTATCTATTATCTTTTTATTATATTATCTATCTCATATCTACTATCTATCTATCCATACTACTATTAAACAACCCATTCTTCATTTTCTATCTACTATCTATCTATCATCATCAACCTCAAACCATCTATCAAAATACCTCACATTTATCTACTATCTATCTATCATCTCATATCTATCTATAATTTTCTATCTATCATCCATATCATCTATCTAATTTTCTATCTATCAACCCAATCTCTCCATCCATCAATTCATATTTCCACTAATAATATCACTATCAATTTTTTTATCTATCTTCATCTATCTAACATCAATTCCATCTTCTTTTTACCTCAAACTTCACTATCACTACAAACTATTATCATCTATCCCATATCTACTATCTATCTACTATCTATCTATCCCCTATCTTCACTTCTATTTCTCATATCATCTTCTATCTATCATCTATCTATCTATCACTATCTATAATCATCTTTATCTCTCTCTCTATCTGCCATAGGGGGAGGGTAAAAAACC
>JAODAL010067216.1:0-17394 GCA_025379985.1 Phyllomedusa bahiana
TTTCAGATTTTTCGTATTTTGAACTGGCGGAAAACTGGCGGAAAGGTGCGCCCCGACCCGGCGAGATTCATACATGTCACCCAAGGAGTGGACTGCGGCTGGAGTCAGTGCTTCAAGATTCACCACCTACAGATATAGCCAGGACATGGGCTTCAACTGCCACATTCCTTGTGTCCAGCCACTCATGACACCATCAGAAGTGTCTTACCTGGGCTAAGGACTGGGCTGTTGCTCAGTGTCCACAGTCCTGTTTTCAGCTGAAAGTGAATTTTGCATTTCATTTGGAAATCAAAGTCCCAGAGTCTAGAGAGAGTGGAGAGGCCACAATCCAAGTTGTATGAGGTCCAATGTGAAGATTTCCCAGTCAGTGATGGTTTGGGGAGCCATGTCACCTGCTTATGTAGGTCCACTGTGTTATATCAAGTCCAAGGTCAGCGCAGCCGTCTACCAGGAAATTCACACCTTCCTTTGCTGACCAGCTTTATGGAGATGCTGACATAATTTTCCAGCAGGGCCTAGCACCCGCTCACACTGCCAAAAGTACCAATACCTGGTTTAATAACCACGGTATACACTGTGCTTGATTGGCCAGCAAACTCGCCTGACCTAAACCACATAGAGAATCTATGATGAGAGACATCAGAGCCAGAAATGCAGCCAAGCTGAAGGGCTCTATCAAGCCAACCTGGGCTTCCATAACACGTCATCAGGCCCACAGGCTGATCACCTCCATGACACACCACATTGATGCAAAAATTCATGCAAAAGGAGCCCCAACAAAGTATTGAATGCATATACTGAACAGACATTTCAGTAGAACAACATTTCTGTATTACAATTCATTTTTTCGATTGGTCTTATACACTGTTCTAATTTTCTGATGTACTGAAGTTTGGGTTATCATTAGCTGTAAGCCATTATCATCCACATTAACCCTTTACCACCACAGCCAGGTTTTGACCTTTCTGATAGAGCCCCATTTTTTAAATCTGACATTTGTCATTTTATGTGAGAATAACCTTTTGACACTTTTACCTATCCATGTGATCCAGAGAATGTTTTCTCGTTACACATTGTGCTTTAAGTTAGTAAGAAATTTTGGTCCAAACATATTGGACCCCATATTGGAAACTACACCCCTTAAGGAATACATTCAGAGGTGTAGTGAGTATATTGACCCCACAGGTATTTCACAAATATTTTTTGTGTTAGACAGTGAAAATTGAAAAAATAATTGTTTTCCAACAATCTGCAATTTTAGCTGAAAATATTTCATATTTAAAGAATTAATGGAATTGCAAAGGAATCCTGGAAATAAAGCACCACAAATTTTGTTCCACAATTCAGTTTACATATGGGTGTAAACTGCTGTTTGGGCGCATGGCAGGGCGTACAAGAAAGGTATTGGAACACAGATTTTAGTGGGTGCCAGGTCGTATTTGCAAAGTTCCCAAAGTACCAGAACAGGTGAAACCTTCCAGAAGTTGCCCCATTTTGGATTCAACACCCCTCATGGATCTCCTCTAGCATTTTGGGTGCACAAGTGTTCCATAGTTTTTTTAGCATTGGGCCAAGAAAATGGGGTGAAAAGGCAGTTTCGCCATTGTTTTTTAGGCTTCAATTTTACAGCGTTCACTGTGCAGTGTAAATGACATAATAACTATACTATGGGGGTCAGTACAATTGCAATGATATGCATTTTATATAGTTTTTTATGTTTTATTACTTTTACACAATAGAGATGTGTTTGTAAAAAATTGTGTTTTTATGTCGTCATATTCTGATAACTGTTTTATTTTTCAGTATACAGAGCTGATTATAGCCTTTTTTTTTAGGGATGAGTTGAGGTTTTTATTGTTACCATTATGGGGGGCATATGACACTTTGATCACTTTTTATTAAAGTTTTTGTGAGGTGTTTTGAATAAAATACAGCAATCCTGGTACTGTTTTTTTTTTAATTTTTAACAGCGGTCACCGGTATGAATAACATGCTAGCTTTACTCAGCAGGTCGGTATGATTACAGCGATGCCCAATTTGTATATTTTTTTAATTGCTATTACACAATAAAAACACTTTTATTCAAAAAGATAAACACTTTTTTGCATCGCCATAGTCTGAGAGCATTAACTTTTTTATTTTTCTGTGTACAGAGATGTGTAGGGGCTTGCTGACATTTTTATTAGCATCATTTTTGGAGGGACAGTGCTTCTTGGTTGGTCTTAAATCCATTTTTTGGAAGGCAATCCTAGTAATGCTTTTTAATTTTATTTTTAAAAGGTCACGTCATTTTACATGACAATTATTTTACTCTTTTGGTCAAACATTACACAATACCCAAATTATAACCGTTATTGGGGAAAACCGAGTTTTCAGCAAAAAAAAGTGCAAAAAAAATCCCCCCTCGGGCTTATACACTACTGCGGCCCGGGCGCTGCGAGGGCCCAAAGTCCCGACAGGGACCTTCATTATATGCACAAAAGAATGGGCCCTTTGCCTCTAAAATAACTTTTGAAAACAAACATAGGGCCCCTAAAAAGGAAATTTCATCATCAAATTTCAACACAGGGGCACATAAAGACTAAGTAAAACCTCAAGTAAAAAGGAAATATTTGGAAATGCATTACGAAAGGGAAAAATAGAAAAACCGGGGGATTGTTTACATTTTTTTGATCAAAGATTGTATTAAGCTCACCTCCCAAAACGTAAAAGGGGGTTCCCAAGCAGGTGAGTCCCTACACTAAACATTTTACCTTGCTGGGAGCCATTCAGACGGCCAATTTCCCCCCAGGAGTGATAGAACCTAAATTTTAAATTACCCTGCACGGTTTAAAAGAGGCGTTTTGGTGAGCAACCCAATGAATTGCCATCTTCAAATAGAACAAAACAAAATGGCTGTGCAATCAAAATATACTTTTTAAAACGTAAGCAAGGGCACACTGAAAAGGCAAAAGCATACATCTAAACAAACACAGGGCACACTAAAAACTAATAAAACCTCAATTTTAAAAGGAATATGAGCTTAATAAAAACTTTGATCAAAAACTGTAACTAAGAGTCCCAGGTTTTGCATATTTTCCTTAGCAGTAATGCATTTCCAATATTCCTATATACTTGGGGTTTTTTATTTAGTCATTAGTGTGCCACTGTGATTTTGTATTAGAAGTATGCTATTGCCTTTTCATTTGTGCACCTATGCTTTAAACGTTTTCAAAGTATTTTTTAGATGTGCACAGCCTATTACGTTTTGTAGTTATTTGAGAGATGGCAATCTCATTGGCTTGCTGCACTCAGCCGCCTCTTTTAAACCAGTGCAGGATAATTCAATTGCAGGTTCCTATCACTCCTGTGGACGTGGCAGTCTGAATGGACTCCTAGCAAGGTAACATGTTTTAGTGTAGGGACTCACCTGCTCTAGGAACCCCTTGACGTTTTGGGGGGTGAGCTTAATACAATCTGATCAAAAACTGTAAACTAAGAGTCCCAGGTTTTTCATATTTTCCTTAGCAGTAATGCATTTCCAATATTCCTATATACCTTGAGGTTTTACTTAGTCTTTAGTGTGCCACTGTGATTTGTATTATCAGTTATATGCGGCTCCTCAGGTAGCGCATATAACTGAACGCCGAATACTGCCGACAGTGTCCGGGCACTGCGATGGCCCGTGCGCTGTCGGCTATCTCTTCCCCTGTATGCGACGCCTCCGGAGCGCATACAATGAACAGATTACCACTGCGGAGCAGAGAGCGAGCGCTCCGTGCTCCGCAGTGGACTCCTTCCGGGGGGCCGCAGACTGCGGGCGTCTGAGTTTCCGGCACAGGCACCGTGTTGTCATCACGCTGCGTGCGCGGCCTGAAAGACATCCCCCCCGCCTGTGTCGAGAAGACCGAGGAAAGCGGCGGAGGCCGTACAGCGAGGAGCGGAGCGGCGAGGGAGACGGAAACAGCGGGGAAATCAGGTAAAATGGTTTTTTTTGTTTAAAACACTGCCTATGCCTGCCTATACCTGCCTAGAGCCTGCCTAGTGGAGCCTATACCTGGCTATAACGACCTATACCTACCTATACCTGCCTATAACCTACCTAGGGGGACTATACCTGCCTATAAACTACCTATGGGACTATACCTGCCTATAACCTACCCAGGGACTGTACCTGCCTATAACCAAACTAGGGAGACTATACTTGCTTATAACCTACCTAGGGGACCTATACCTCCTATAACCTGCCTAGGGGGACTATACCTGCCCATAACGACCAATACCCCCCTATAACCTGCCTAAGGGGACCTCTACCTGCCTATAAACTTGCCTAGTTGGACCTATAACTGCCTATAACTTGCCTATGGGGGAATTACCTGCCTATAGCCTGCCTATGGGGACATATAGCTTCCTATACCTGCCTATAACAACCTATACCTGCCTAAAACCTGCCTATGGGGGACATTAAAATGCCAATATCATCCAATATCTGCCTATGGGGGACATTAAACTGCCTATACCCTGCTTATGGGGGACATTAAACTGCCTATGTAATTTTATTGGTATCTATTTTTATTTTTAAAATTCACCAGTAGCCGCTGCATTTTCCACCCTAGGCTTATACTCGAGTCAATAAGCTTTCCGGGTTTTAGTGGCAAAAGTAGGTGCCTCGGCTTATACTCCGGTCGGCTTATACTCGAGTATATACGGTCGTTTTTTTATGCTGAAGCGCTCTAAAAGAAAGTGTTTTTATTGTGTAAAACAATATTTCTGCATCGCTGTCTTCTGATAGCCATAACTTTTTATTTTTTCCATATACAAAGCTGTGCAAGGTTTTTTTTTTTGTTTTTTTTTGCGGGATGAAAAGCCATTTCAATTGGCACCACTTTTGCATTTACATGAGTTTTTGATCACTTTTATTCCATTTTATTGCTGGGGGATGATCATTAATCCCAATTCTGTGATTGTTTGTTTATTTTTTTTACGCCGTTCACCGTGCTGGTTAAATAACATGACAGATTTATAGGACACACAGTGATACCAAATATGACTGCTTTATGTATTTATGACCTTTTTTGGGGCGATAGGCGTTTGTAAATAGGAAAAGGGTGGTATACATGTTTTTATTTTATTTTTTGGGTTTGTGTTTTACTGTATTTACTTTTTTTTTTACTTTTTCACCTTTTTTCACTTTTCCTCTTAGGAGATTTGTGTCAGTGATCCTCAGGACACTGATACAAAAGAGATCAGTACACAGCATTGATGCTGTGTACTGGTCTCCATGGCGACTGTCACTCACCATGCTTGGCAATGCCCTCAATGCATTGCAAGGCATGGTGACGTCACAGACAGCCTGGAAGTGTTTATTACAACATTCCTGGGCTGTCAGGTACTGACACAGCAGCGGCGCTCACTCATCACCACTGGTTCCATGTCGCAATCGTGCAGGGCTCACCTGTGAGCTCGCAAGATCTCCTTGACGTACCCATATGTCCATTTGTGGGAACGGATGTATGGGTACATCCAATGTTGGGAAGAGGTTAAAATTAACAAATGTTTGATATATATCTGTGTAATGAGTCTATATAATACATGGGTTTCGCTATGTGACTTGAATTACAGACATAAATTAAATTTTCAATGATATTCTAATTTTTTGAGATGCACACGTACCTCCACCTATTGTCAAAACAATATATCCCTAATTGTGCTCTTAAAACAGAATATACTTGGCTCTCTCTTGTTATAGTCTATGGGATTCAGAGAAACAGTTAAGTCAGCACATCTGGGTTTCTGCTGCTACTCTTCTACGCTATAGAGCAAGGTCTCTTGTTATAGAATGCAAAAAATGCTATAATTGTGATTTATCCAGTGCTCAGAATCATATCCTGACTGATCATAACAAAACATCAAAGCATAGAAAAATAACATTATATCATGTAAATGGCCAACACCAATGTATATTACATTTTTTTATAACTGGCAGAAAACCTTAAGATTTATGTAATCCATGGTGTAATCTATGAGCTGGTTGTTAGGCTCACTATAATCTTTGTTTCACAAATGACATTGACGTTTCTTCTATGCTGTGTTTTTCATATTAAAACGTATTTTTTGACTGATGAATTTGTGTCATTGACAGACTCCAACAGCCATGTCATTTGTTCCTTTAAGCAAGAAATTGAGTGGGGCTTTCTGGAACAAACTTCAAGCAGCTAGAGATTACAAACAACAAATGGCGCGACAGTTGTAGTTTGGCAAACCATTAGACAATTCAGTAAAGTAGACACAGTAGGCAATATGGAAGAACAGAAAAAATATCTGAGCCCTCAACTCTTACTTTTTAAAATAATGACTTGTAGAAATACAAAACAGTGTTGTTATACAAGTAGTTTTCATTTTGTGTATTTGGCTCTTATGCAGATTTATATATCTCTAGGGAAGCAGACTAGAGACAAACTCCGTATAATTTTATCATGCAGTAATTCGTCCTTTGATCAGTCCTTTGTTAGTTGCTAACATACCAGCTTGTTTTTGGTGGATACCACCACGCTGATGCTGCATTTTCCACTTCGTGTCTCCAGTAGCGTTCACTAGCATCATGTTCCTGATCTTTTAGGGCACATGCTTGCTGATCTTGAGTTGTATAGAGGGCCAGTGAACACATCTAGTTTCTACCCCCTACTTGTTGACTCCATACTTTATTCTTCTGTTTCTCTCTGTCACGTCAAGGGAGGTACAATTACACAGACAAAGACCTTCGAACGAGGACAATTAGCAGGTCTCATATCCTGGTGGGACTTAATCTCAGTGGCTAAATCAGGGGAAATAGCTGAGACAACAATCTCCTTGGGCAATATAGGTACCAGATCCTCCTGGGCTGCGTGGCTGGCACAGAAGCTTCTAGATAGAGCATCAGCCTTCACATCAGTATTGCCCAGTATGGTAGGGAGACATCTGTCAACACACCGTTGTCCCCACCTGACTAATTCCCCTGAATTCCAGTCAAACACTGGGTTATGTTTCTGAAGCCAGGGCAGTCCCAACACCACATCAGCAGGCAGCCCCTCCATGATAAATAGAATACACTTTTCAATATGTATGGATCCGACCACCATCTCCAGCTCAGGGGTACAATGTTGGATTGTGCCCCGAGCTAGTGGAGTGGAGTCAATAGCCACAACCCGCAGAGAATCAGATAGCGGTCTCCAAGGTAGGCCTAGACGTTTGACGAAAGACGCATCAACAAAATTAGAAGCTGATCCAGAATCCACAAACGCACTCCCAGAACCAGACAGCGACAAGTATGAAATCTTAACTGGTAGCAGCAATCTTTTGGATACAATAGGAAATACCTGCTTGCCTAGCAATACCTGCCAATCACCTAGGCTCTGGAGTTTTTCCGACCTGGTCTTCCTCTTGGAGTACTCCCTGATGCCGTGTCCATCTTTGCCACAGTAAAAGCATAATCCCTGGATACGACGAGAAGTCCTACGGTCCCTAGCAGCAGTGACAGAAAAAGTCCCCACTTGCATGGGCTCCTCTGGGTTTATATCGGGAACCGTGGGCGTAGGGGTGACTATGGAGTGAACCACCGGGGTGGTAGCCTTCTCTCGACGTCTCTCCCTAAAACGTCTGTCCAGATGAATGGCTAATGCCATAGCCTCATCTAAAGTACCAGCCGTAGGGTAAGCCACCAATAAATCCTTCACATGGTCAGCTAACCCAAATCTAAATTGACATCTAAGAGCTTGGTAGTTCCACCCAGATGGAACACACCAGCGCCGAATTTCAGAGCAATACTCCTCCACAGTCTTTTTACCCTGCCTCAAGGTGGTCAGCTGAGCCTTGGCCACAGCTACCCTATCCGGGTCATCAAAAAGTACCCTTAAGGCGGCAAAGAACCTAACCACAGAAGACAGTTCTGGCGAATCAGGCGGTAACGAGAATGCCAACTCCTGGGGGGGAACCCTGAAGTAGGGACATAACAATTCCCACCCTTTGCTCCTCATTCCCTGAGGTACGTGGGCGGAGCCTAAAATACAGGTGACATCCCTCTCTAAATGCCACAAAGGCCTTCCTGTTGCCTGAGAACCTGTCAGGCAACTGGATAGGGGGCTCCACAGGAGGGGAAGGTAGTGCAGGGATACTCTGACTTGGGGTATACTCCTGCTGTTGTACCCTCAGTGCCAGATCCTGGACTAGCTGGGTTAGCCCCTGCATCTGCTCTACCAGAGCTGTTATGGGGTTCATAGTGAGGGTAGAGCAGTAACTGTTTTGGCCTGCGATAATGTCACGTCAAGGGAGGTACAGTGAGCCCTGAATGGAACCCAGTCCACTGTCCCTGCCTACTTGACGTGCTGCCCTAGACGGCAGACGGCAACTGGGCGATAGTCTCTGCGCTGCTAGAGTGCGGGGGACCGTCAGGAGGAAGAAAAGTCAAACAGTCCGGGTCAATATCAAATCAGGAACGCCAAGCCACAAATCAGAACCAGAGGGATAAACGTAAACAAGCCGAGGTCAAACACGAATGGGTGCGAGGTACAAAATCAGAAGACAAGCCGGGGTCAGGGGAACAAGCCGAGGTCAGGTACACAGAGAAGCAAATACAAAATACAAAACAAGTAATCAGGCAGCCAGGAGAATTTCACAGGCGCAGCACTCAGCTAGCAGGGAGTTTAAATGTGTTTCCCGGATACCGCCCCTGTAGCTGATTGGAGCGGCCTCCGGGTCCTCCCATTGGCTGGTGCGACACGCCCCCTGTCAGGAGTGGCTGGACCTCTGTCACTCACACAGCTCCCAGCAGACTGTCTATCAGGGTGGGGTCGCTGATCAGCTGCTGCAGACTCTTGCTCCCTGCAAGCCGAGTGCTGCCCAGCCCTGACACAGAGGAATAAACATAAACAAGCCAAGGTCAAACACGAACGGGAGCGAGGTACAAAAACGGAGAGCAAGACAGGGTCAGGAAGCAATCCGAGGTCAGGTACACGGGTGAGCAAATAACAAGCAATAGCACAAGGAATACAAGGCAGCCAGGAAATATCACAGGCGCAGCACTCAGCCTTCAGGGAGTTTAAATATGATTCCCGGATACCGCCCCTGCAGCTGATTGGAGTGGCGTCCGGGTTCTCCCATTGGCTGGTGCGACACGCCCCCTGTCCAGAGTGGCTGGACCTCTGTCACTCACAGAGCTGCCAGCAGAATGTGTATCAGGGTGGGGTCGCTGATCAGCTGCTGCAGAATGTTGCTCCCTGCAGACTGAGCGCCGCCTAGCCCTGACACTCTCATTACATTAGCAATACATCCCTACTAGTTAGTGTACTGCAACAGCATATCTACTAAGGACTCTTTGATTCTGATTTAGCTTGTTTTTTGACTACCCTTCTTGTCATATAGGGAGACCTGGACTGACTACCTTTAAATAGGACTCATGAGATCAGTTGTACACTAGCAAGGAGTAGCAGAAAATTAGTAGAGAGTATGACTGTAGGACTACACTACATAAGGTTTGTATTTTATTAACATAATCTATAGGAGCTTTAGACTAAAAATGGTAGAAGATTTTTGGCAAGGTTGCTTTATTTTGATTTCCCATCCATTGGTGCAAAGGCATAATGGCTACAGAGGCAGGCCTAGCCTTAGAGTTTCTCCGAACGATACACATATTTTTCTCCTATAAATCCAATTGAAGCTACTATCACGCTACAACACAATCCAACAACTATTCTAAATAGATTCTGAATTTTCAGAGGAACTTTTCCAATATGCCTACTGCATTGTTCTATTCTTCTTTCAGATCTGTTCTGAATAAATGTACTAACATTGCTTTTAGATCTCCATGCATTATACTGTGGTTTTTCTGCATGCTGGTGTGTGAACAGGTACCAATCTAATGTGCAGTCTGTATCATTTAAGTGTTCCCTTAGCTGTGGGATCTTTGAGTTGTTATTAAGCAATCAGCTGCACATGTTAGCTTTTTTTCCCAGTAGCATACAAGGCTAGAGATGCCGGTTCCTAGGCCCAGTTTAGTTCAGCCATTGAGCTGTGAACAAGGCCCAAAATGGTGGTGTTTTCTATGTAAGTAATGTCCTATTTTTGTGGGGTTTTTTTCACTATAATCTTTACTTCACATATGACATTGACGTTTCTTCTATGCTGTGTTTTTCATATTAAAACGTATTTTTTGACTGATGAATTTGTGTCATTGACAGACTCCAACAGCCATGTCATTTGTTCCTTTAAGCAAGAAATTGAGTGGGGGCTTTCTGGAACAAACTTCAAGCAGCTAGAGATTACAAACAACAAATGGCGCGACAGTTGTAGTTTGGCAAACCATTATACAATTCAGTAAAGTAGACACAGTAGGCAATATGGAAGAACAGAAAAAATATCTCAGCCCTCAACTCTTACTTTCCAAAATAACGGTTACTTGTAGAAATACTAAACAGTGTTGTTATACAAGTAGTTTTCATTTTGTGTATTTAGCTCTTATGCAGATTTATATATCTCTAGGGAAGCAGACTAGAGACAAACTCCGTATAATTGTATCATGCAATAATTCTTCCTTTGATCCGTCCTTTGTTAGTTGCTAACCTACTAGCTTGTTTTTGGTTGATACAACCACGCTGATGCTGCATTTTCTACTTCATGCAGTAAGCATGGGCTCCTGTCTCCAGTAGCGGTTGTGTCATCACTAGCATCATGTTCCTGATCTTTTAGGGCACATTCATGCTGTTTTTGAGTTGTATAGAGGGCCAGTGAACACATCTAGTTTCTACCCCCTACTTGTTGACGGCATACTATATTTAAAGGTATCCTTCCTTTTCTCTCATTACATAAGCAATACATCCCTACTAGTTAGTGTGCTGCAACAGCATATCTACTTAGGACTCTTTGATTCTGATTTAGCTTGTTTTTTGACTACTCTTCTTGTCATATACGGAAACCTGGACTGACTACCTTTAAGTAGGACTCATGAGATCAGTTGTACACTAGCAAGGAGTAGCGGAAAATTAGTAGAGAGTATGACTGTAGGACTACACTACATAAAGTTTGTATTTTATTAACATAATCTATAGGAGCTTTAGACTAAAAATGGAAGAAGATTTTTGGCAAGGTTGCTTTATTTTGATTTCCCATCCATTGGTGCAAAGGCATAATGGCTACAGAGGCAGGCCTAGCCTTAGAGTTTCTCTGAACAATACACATATTTTTCTGCTATAAATCCTATTGAAGCTACAACACAATCCAACAACTTTTCTCAATAGATTCTGAATTTTTAGAGTAACTTTTCCAATATGCCTACTGCATTGTTCTATTCTTCTTTCAGATCTCTTCTGAATACGTGTACTAGCATTGCTTTTAGACCTTGCATCAAGCAACGGTACATTATTAAGTGAGTCTAATACTTGCACTTGGTTGGTAAATCACGCCACTTGCACTGCTTACTACCATGGGCCATAGGCCTCAGGGCCCACTGGGATGCTGGTAATCTCCTGGTAGGTCCCGAGCTTCACAGCAGTAGGGCCCGAGGCCTATGCCCCATGGTACAAAGCAGCGCAGGCGACATGATATACCGATCATGCCGCCTGCGCTTCTGAGTCATAGGCCTAGAAAAGGCCAGGAGCTTGCGTCTTGGCATAGGTGGTGTGATGATGTCACGTCCCCACACAGAATACAAGTTCACGGTGCAAGCTGCTCAACGGGGAAACAAATGGAGGAGAGGGGGCATGTCTGTATCAACAGGGGACAATATATGGCTACAGGGGGCATAAATATATACCTACAAGGGGCAGTATATGGCTATAGAGTGAATGTATATACCTACTGGGTGAAGTATACAGCTATAGGGGGCATATATATACCTACAGGGGGCTGTATACGGCTACAGGGGGGCATTAATTTATCTACAGAGGGCCAGAGGGCTGAATACAACTACAGGGCCATATATATACCTACAGGGGCATGTATATATCTACAGTGGACAGTATACGACTACAGGAGACATGTATATGGCTATAGGGGCGATATACAGCTACAGGAGGAAGTATACGGCTACAGGGGGCATGTATATCTACAGGGGGCATGTATACGTATAATGGGCTGCATACCTACAGCGGTATCTATATTCCTACAGGGGCATATCTACACCTACAAGGGGCTGTATACACCTTCAGGGAGTTTATATATGTACAGAGGTCTGTATATACCTACAGGGGTTCTATTTACTAACCGGTGCTCTATATACCTACCTATCTACAGGGGCTTTTATACCTATCTACATTTGGCTACCTACCTACAGGGGGCCTTTATATCTACCTACCAGAGGCATATATACCTATTTAGAAGGGGGTTCATCTATCTGTTTACCTAGTTTTTGGGGGGTGTCTACCTTCTATATTGGGAGTTTACTTACCTACTATCTGGGGACAAAAGAGAAGAACATTTGGTACACAAACGAGAGCACTTTTACTGTTTGCAGAAAAGGTGGGAAATGGTAGGCAAGTGCTGGAAAAGTGAGGAGTCTAAGATGTCTGTGTCTTAAATTATGCATGGACAAGTCATGGCGGTCTGGACCAAATGGAGAAGAAAAGGGAGAGAAAATAACTTGTCAGAGAAGAGAACGACTCATCAGAAAAGGCATCGTTGGTGAGTCTCTGCATGTAAATTTACTGTAATTATTTATATGCGTGCAGAGCGCATGCCTACTACTGGTATCTACCACTATAGGGTCAATATATGGTGGTAATATTGGTCGTAGTGTAATGGTTTATATTTAGTAATGGTGTTAATATGTGGTCATGGAGTGGCAGTATATGATCTCAGAGGAATGTTTGGCAATATTAGCTTTGGGATACTGGTTTTGTGTAGTGGGACATCATGGTGGTGGTGGTGGAGGCAGGGAGGCACAGTGGGCCCTGAAATCAACTAGACACCCCAGTCCAATGCTGCTTATCCTAAATCAGATACCATCAATAAATGATAAATATTTCATCTTTTTATAAACATATTTTGTGACTATGGATATGGCCACTAGAACAGACATAATAGGTTGACACTTGTTGGTTTTGCAGCTAACTTGTCAGCTTTGTAGACTGGCACAGGTCAGCAGAGGACAGGGAATTTTTTAATGACTGCTAGTGGCCTAACTCTATACAAACATATCACTCAGGGGAACTAATTCTCACTTCCGGTAATAATCTCCAGACTTGGACTGGCCTACAAGAAGCCAGAGAAAGCCCTGTGGGCCTCTAGACATTGTTGGCCCTTGAGCATGGCAGGTTTGGGGCTGCTTTCCAGAGAAAAGGCAGAGAAAAAGAGGTAGACAAAAAAGTGTTAGAATGGGCCCTAAGAATCAACTCCACTGGTGGGCCCCAAGAATTAACTCCACTGGTGGGCCCCAAGAATCAACTCCACTGGTTGGCCCCAAGAATCAACTCCACTGGTGGGCCCCAAGAATGAACTCCACTGGTGAGCACCAAGAATCAATTCTACTGGTGGACCCCACAAATCAACTCCAGTGGTGGACCCCAAGAATCAACTCCAGTGGTTGACCCCAAGAATCAACTCTGCTAGTGGGCCCCAAGAATCAACTTCACTGGTGGGCCCCAAGAATCAAACCCACTGGGGAGTTCCAAGCACCCCAGGCCAAAAGTGATAACCTCTGGCATTGTCACTGCCATACAGGACACACAACTTGTTGTACTGATGTACTGTACTGTACTGCAGCCTGCTGTACTATACTAGGGGCAGACAGAAAGAAGAGGGGCCTTATACCCATTACCTCCCCAATAGCTCATCAGAGAGAACTCAGTTATGTCCCTCAACCAATCCAACTTTGAAATTCATTAGCTCAGGATATTACATGCAATCTAGAAGACAAAAGGAAAATGGTATTAAGATGACACCTACCTTATTTACTAGGCCCCTGTGAAGCTGCACATGGCTGGTCTATGCACATATGTTCTTCAACCTATCAATAACCTCTGGCATCTTCCCTTCTGCCTTTAAACATGCTACTATCACTCCAATCCTAAAAAAAACAACCCTTGACCCCTCTTCTCTGTCCAACTATCGCCCCATCTCACTGCTCCCTTTTGCTTCCAAACTCCTCGAGCAGCACGTCTATCTTCAGCTGTCCTCCCACCTCTCCTCCAACTCTCTTCTTGACCCACTACAATCTGGTTTTCGACCCCACCACTCTACCGAAACTGCCATAACCAAAGTCACTAATGATCTAGTAACTGCTAAAGCCTCATGCCACTACTCTGTGCTCCTCCTCTTGGACCTGTCCTCTGCCTTTGACACTGTCGACCATTCCCTCCTGCTACAAATCCTCTCCTCCCTCGGCATCACGGACTTGGCTCTTTCCTGGATCTCCTCGTAACTCACTGATCGGACTTTCAGCGTCTCTCATTCTCACTCCACCTCCTCCCCCCGGCCTCTCTCTGTTGGTGTCCCCAAGGGTCAGTCCTGGGTCCACTACTCTTCTCTATCTACACCCTTGGCCTCGGTCAGCTCATAGCCTCACATGGCTTTCATTACCACCTGTATGCTGATGATACCCAACTCTACATCTCTGGCCCAGATGTCACTTCTCTACTCTCCCGGATCCCTGACTGTCTGTCCTCCATTTCCTCCTTCTTCTCATCACGTCTCCTAAAACTAAATGTGGAGAAAACAGAATTCATCATCTTTCCACCATCCAACTCTACCCCTGCCCCTGATCTCTCTATTACAGTCAACGCCACTACACTTTCACCGGTACCACAAGTCCGCTGTCTTGGGGTAATCCTAGACTCTGCTTTATCTTTCAAACCACACATCCAAACCCTCACCTCTGCCTGCCGCCTCTACCTGAAAAACATCTCTCACATCCGCTCATTCCTCGGCTATGACACTACAAAAATGCTGGTCCATGCCCTTGTCATCTCCCGCCTAGACTACTGCAACATCCTTCTCAGTGGCCTCCCAGCTAGCTCCCCTCCAATCCATACTTAACTCTGCTGCCCGTCTTATCCACCTCTCTCCTCGCTACTCCTCTGCCTCTCCCCTCTGCCAATCCCTTCACTGGCTTCCCATTGCCCAGCGAATTTATTTCAAGCTACTAACCATGACCTACAAGGCTCTCCATGACCTCTCCCCTCCATACATCTCTGCCCTAATTTCCAAATATCTCCCCCCACGCACTCTCCGCTCCTCACAGGACCTTCTCCTCTGCTCTCCCCTTATCAGCTCCTCACACAACCGTCTCCAAGACTTCTCCCGTGCTTCACCCACACTCTGGAACTCACTGCCCCAACACATCAGACTCTCCTCCACTTTCACCAGCTTCAAAAGCAACCTGAAAACCCATTTCTTCAGGCTTGCCTATAACCTTCACTAAACTTGTCACTACTTCCTCCACAGACATGTCTGCCCCTCACCTCTGTCTCTTTCCCCCTCCTTGTAGATTGTAAGCCCTCGCGGGTAGGGTCCTCTCTCCCTCTGTCGTGCCAATTGTCATTATCCCTTATCACTGTACTCATTTGACTTATGTAATGTATGTAACCCCCTCGAATGTACAGCGCCCTGGAATCAATGGCGCTTTAAAATAAATAATAATAATAATAATATGTTCCAACCTTTGAAAGTGGGCTGCAGTGATGCCACTGGTGACACCATATAAGATTTTTGTATGAGCCACACCATTCGTTTAATGTACATACCATGCCCACCTTCTACAAACACAGCTTTTTTATACTAGGAAACCAGATTAACTGCTGTGGGGATGGATCTGTCTTTCCAGGAAAATGAGGGAAAACTGTGTGACACCACAACACCAGAGTGGTCACTCAGCTTTCCTAAATACGGAGTGTATGCAGTGATACAGGGTACATATACTCTATACTGCTTATACAAGAACCTGTGGGTGCTGTGAGGCAGGGAGCAGCTGGTGGTTTGTATGCTGACCCATGACACACAGCTGCACAGAAAGTCGTTCCTACAGCCACAGCTTAAATATACTGCTCAAAAAAATTAAAGGGAACACTTAAACAACACGTGTACTTCCAAGTCAATCACACTTCTGTGAAATTAACCCGTCCAGTTATGAATCAACACTGATTTGTGAATCATTTTCTCCTGCTGTTGTGCAAATGGAACACACAACAAGTTGAAATGATAGACATTTAGCAAGACAACCCCTATAAAGGAGTGTTTCTGTAGGTGGTGACCACAGACCATTTTTCTGATCTCATCCTTTTTAGCTGTTGTTTTGGTCACCTTTGAATTTTGTCATAGCTCTCACCCCTAGAGGTAGCATGAGGCGGTGACTACTGTTATCCACACGCCACTATGATAGGGTTGCAGCGTGGGGTATGAAGAGTTCTTTAGGATTCTGAGGGAACTGGGGGGGTTTGCAGTGAGTTGGGCCCTTGTTATTATTCTCTTCACAGCACACATCAAAGTTAACAGGTTCCACTGTAGGGCAGTTTAACAGGCTTTATTCAAGTCCATTCTCCATACAGTAACTTCAGTAAACATCAATGATAACAGCAATGCAAATGGCTCCTGGCATTCACACAGTTTGACTGCTAACAAGGGGGGGGTTTTAAAAAGTCACAGATACCTGGGGGGTTTACCCGTCATATCTGTCACCCCCTGAGCGTGGTTGGGTGGCTGTTCTCTTCAATGGGGTTTGGGTTGGGGTTTCGCATCCCACAGGATTCTGTTCCCTTTTTTTTTTTCTCAATTCTTCTGTGTCCTTAAATCTGTCCCCTAGGACCTAAAAAAAACCCCCCAAACCACTCCTCCAACAGTGTTCCAAAACCCAAATTCTGTCTCCTTTCCCCTTTTTTTTTTCATGCACCCAACCCCTTGGTTGACTGTTTTGGGCCTCCCGGGGCTGTTTAAAAACCCCCAGCTGTTTTGCTGGTTTCTTTTGGCGCCCCCCCTTATGGCCAAGGGGGAAATAACTTTTTTACCTTAAAAAGAACAGTGAACCCGTAAAAGCTTACCCGGGGGGCACATTTTCCCCCCCTGGTTTTTTTGTCGTCTCGCATTTTAGCAAATTTTCAAAAGTTGAGGACGGGCCCTTAAAAAAAGTTTTCTTTGACTTTTTAAGGTTTTTGTCGGGAAGGGCCCTTTACCTTAAATTTTGTTTTATCTTTATGTGTTTGGACGGTCTTCAACACTCAAAAGTGGGCAGTGTTTTTAGGGTTTCCCTTTTCCCCCATTTCTACAACTTAGTACTATTTTCTAGGGGCCCCGCCTTAATTAAAGAAAAAAGTGACAACCCCAAGATTTTTTACAAAATAAAGGAAATTGGGAAAAAAATTAAAAATCCCAAGCTATTTTCTTTGTACTTGGGTTGACATTCTCCTGAAAAAAAAAAAAGAAAAGGGGACAAGAGCAAACAAAAAAAACAATTTCAAG
>JAODAL010067217.1:0-17393 GCA_025379985.1 Phyllomedusa bahiana
CAAACCCCCCCCAGTTTACAGATGCGCTCCCCACCCCATATACAGAAGCGCCCCCCCCACCACCAGTATACCAGATAGCGCTCCCCCCACCGCCAGTATAACCAGATAGCGCTCCCCACCAGTCAGTATACAGATAGCGCTCCCCACCAGCCAGTATACAGACAGCTCCCCACCAGCCATATACAATAGCTCTCCCCACCAGACAGTATACAGATAGCTCTCCCCACCCGACAGTATACAGATAGCTCACCCCCCCCGACGTTATACAGATAGCTCACCCTCCCTGCAAGAATAATGCCAGCTCTCCCCACTGCCTGTATATAGTCAGCGCTCCCCACCATGCCAGTATATAGCCACCGCTCTCCCCACCATGCCAGTATATAGCCCCACCATACCAGTATATAGCCCCACCATGCAGTATATAGCCCCCATGCCATTTATATAGCCCACCATGCCAGTATATAGCCCCACCATGCCAGTATATAGTCCCAACATGCCAGTATATAGCCCCACCGTGCCAGTATATAGCCCCACCGTGCCAGTATATAGCCCCACCGTGCCAGTATATAGCCCCACCGTGCCAGTATATAGCCCCACCGTGCCAGTGTATAGCCCCACCGTGCCAGAGGATAGCCCCAACGTGCCAGTGTATAGCCCCACCGTGCCAGTATATAGCCCCACCATGCCAGTGTATAGCCCCACCATGCCAGCACAAATAAAAATAATATTTACTCACCTTACCTCCGTCCTAGCCGCGCACTCCTATTCTGTCTTCTTTTCTCCTCGTGCGGGGCCGGCTCCTCCGTCAGCTCCTCGGGCGCACAGACTAAGACGGGCTGTGCGCCCGAGGACAGGCAGCGTCGCGATGATGTAATTACATCGCATCGCTGCCCAGCTGAGCGCACGGGGCTGAGGGTCCGCGGCGGGTCCCGACTCGCGCTGTGCTAAACCTGGGGCTGCCGGAGGCCCCAGGTCCGACACTGTGACACGGACGCCGCGCTCTTCCAGCGCGGCGTCCAGGTGACAGTGCAGGAACCCAGCGAGTGGCCAGCCTGGTACGCGTGCCAGGAGAGATGGCCCTGCGTGCCACTTCCGGCACGCGTGCCATAGGTTCGCCACCGCTGGACTAGACTATAGATTTACTCTAGAGTCTATGGGAGACCGCGGGAAGTTCTCACTATAGAGTCTAAGGGAGACAGCGGAACGTTCTTACTTTTAGAGTCTATGGGAGACAGCGGAACGTTCTTACTATTTGAGTCCTATGGGAGACAGCGGGACGTTCTTACTATAGAGTCTATGGAGACAGCGGGACGTTCTTACTAAAGAGTCTATGGGAGACAGCGGGACGTTCTTACTATAGAGTCTATGGGAGACAGCGGGACGTTCTTACTATAGAGTCTATGGGAGACAGCGGGACGTTCTTACTATAGAGTCTATGGAGACAGCGGGACGTTCTTACTATAGAGTCAATGGGAGACAGCGGACGTTCTTACTATAGAGTCTATGGGAGAGGAGTAAGGGTTAAACCCTCTGCTCTGGACCGACGCCCTGGGAGAGGTGCTGCTTTGGAGCTCAGGAGTGACAGCTCTGCAGCCTCTCCCAGCAACGGTGTTGCGGTCAGGCGAATCAGAGGGCCCGGACACCGCACCAATCAGCTGCTGGGGCGGTGTCCAGGAAAACTATTTAAACTGGCTCAGTCCTCTCAGGCTTTGCCTGTGATAGGTTCCCCCTGTTGTTTCCTTGTGCGGTTTGATAGTGCTTTCTCTGTTATTGACCTCGGCTTGCTTTGACTTAGTTTTGTCCTCCGTTTATGTACTTCGTTCCCGCTCGTGTATGACCCTCGGCTTGTTTCCTGTTTATTCTTCGGATTCTGTTTGTGGCTTTGGCGTTATTGACCGTTACCGACTCGGACCGTTTAAACCTTGTGTTTTTCCCTGACGGCCCGGCACTTAGCAGCGTAGGCCCTGTCGTCCAGTTGGGGTCTGCCATCTAGGGCAGCACGCCAAGTAGGCAGGGACAGTGGGCTGGGTGGCAGTCAGGGCCCACTGCACCTCCTCTGACGTGACAGTAGGTGAGACATGGCAATCCCGTAGGACCGGTCCACCAGCTACCCCCATCCTTGCTGTTAATGGGTCCCTTTTTTCCAGGTGTTTCCTGGAAGTTGGGGGACAGGAGTTGGCTGGTATGCTTTAAAGTTATTGGCACATGTTAGAATTATTAGTAAATTGATTGTCCACAGCCTGTGCCACAAGGGAGCAGGAGAAGGCCCCCAGAGGCCCCTTGGGCATGGTGGGCCCCATGGCATGGCAGACCTGGGTCTGTTTTCAGGGAGAAAGGCAAAGAAAGGGAGGCAGCATCACACAGTAGCTGTAGAATCAGTTTCACTGGTGGGCCCCGGGAATCAACTCTTCTGGTGGGCCCCGGGAATCAACTCTTCTGGTGGGCCCCGGGAATCAACTCTTCTGGTGGGCCCCGGGAATCAACTCTTCTGGTGGGCCCCGGGAATCAACTCTTCTGGTGGGCCCCGGGAATCAACTCTTCTGGTGGGCCCCGGGAATCAACTCTTCTGGTGGGCCCCGGGAATCAACTCTTCTGGTGGGCCCCGGGAATCAACTCTTCGGGTGGGCCCCGGGAATCTACTCTTCGGGTGGGCCCCGGGAATCTACTCTTCGGGTGGGCCCCGGGAATCTACTCGTCGGGTGGGCCCCGGGAATCTACTCTTCGGGTGGGCCCCGGGAATCTACTCTTCGGGTGGGCCCCGGGAATCTACTCTTCGGGTGGGCCCCGGGAATCTACTCCACGGGTGGGCCCCGGGAATCTACTCGACGGGTGTGCCCCGGGAATCAACTCAACGGGTGGGCCCCGAGAATCAACTCCACTGGTCTAGAGGGCTCCGGGCACCCCGGTCTGACACTGATTGACCAGGTTGTAACTACATAAAAGGAAAGGTTTAATTTAGGGTTTGTAATCAGTGACTTATCTTAAAGGGAACCCGTCAGCTACTTTATTCTGCCTGTAGGACGGGCTGCATGAAATATCTGCATGTAACCCGATCCTGACCCTGTGTGTTTTACCCCCAAAACGCTGCTGTGTTCCTGGGTAAAATATCCTGTGAAGTTGTGCTGGGTGAGGGGGGGATGGCTGATGTGAAGCTTTTCCCCCTTCCCTCACTTTGGGCTACAGCTCCCCCCATAGACAAACATTTAGGAGCTGTCATCAATTGGGGGGGCGGGGGGAAATCTCCCGCAACGTCCCCCCGGGCACCCAGCTCAACTTCACTGGGAGTTTTACCCGGGAACGTTGTAGCGTTTCAATGTAAAACCCACGTGGTTAGGATCGGGTAACCTGCAGCTATTTCATGTGGTTCGGGCATAAAGTAACTGACAGGTTCCCTTTAAGGCCAGTATGATATGAGCCCAATACAGGTGCAATCATCCAAAGACCCAAACGTATCATAGTGCAGATAGACCAAATAAAATCATTCAAAAAAAATTAGGCCATTTTGGAGTCGGTATGGCAGCATTATGATCTCCAAGCCTGTGGCCCACATTGATAAATGGGACCTTGGGCAAAGAAGAATGGTCTGTGGCTAAATATCATGTCCAGCTAGAAAATGGAAGCAAGGATCTGCCCGGTTGCCATGGTGACTCCGTTTCTCAGTGTTCTGTTTATGGAATGCTGACATCACAGTGATATTACATGTGACATCATCATGTAAAGAAGATAGCGCCCCCTTAGGATAACTCAGAGATGGAGCGCCTCCTGGTCACCATTACTTTGCTCTCTCTTCAACTTTTCGGCGTCCTAGGTAATTGTGCTTTAAAATGGGGATAAACATCCTATGTTCCATTAGTTTCTGTAAGGTGAGCTGTGCATGAGCTTTCCTGCAATATGTGATGATGTCATAGGCCTAAATATTGGCCCAGTAAAGAGAGCAGGGAAGATGCTGTTCTGGTGGGGGAAGTTTGTGAGGGGGGGATGGGTAGTCCATAACACGAAGTTATTAAGGACCATTAGCCCAGTGTATGGGGATTAGTGTTGTAAATAAGGGGTGTGGCATATATAGGCTGGTGTATGAGATTTTATTACAATAGGTGAGGAGTGTAATGTAGGGTTGTAAGCGGATCCGTTTCCAGTCTAAGGCTATGTTCACATGGCGTATTGGGGCACGTACTGTACGCGCCGCAATACACTGGGTGTTTTGGAAGCATGCACTGATCAGCGCGTATTTCCAAAGCAAGGGGGGGAGAGGCCCCACTAACATGCATTGTTTGTCACAACATGTCACTTCTCTCCCCCTTTGTACAATACGATCGTAATATACACCGGGGGGACGACGCGTAATTCATAGTTCTCTATGAGAGCTATGAATTACCGTAATTGTGCTGTGCATTTCGCCGCATATAAGGGTATGTTCACAAGGTGTATTGTAGCGCGTACAGTACGTGCCTCAGTACATCGTGTGTTTCGGGAGCTCGCGCTAAAACGTGCGTACTTCCGTGGCGCAGGTCATATTCGCCGCAAATAATTGACATGCCACTTATCTCCCCGCGCGTACAATACGATCGTATTGTACGAGCGGGGAAAGGAGGCATAATCCATAGTTCTCTATGAGAACTGTGGATTACCGTAAGTATTGGGCACATTTCCCCGCGTATTAAGCGCAGTACGCGCCGCAATACGCAGCGAAATACACCCCAAAATAAGCCGTGTGAACATACCCTAAAGCACAATACACGGCGAAATTACGCTTTAAAATAAGCCGTGTGAACATACCCTAAGGGACACCCAATGTAGGGAGATAAAATCATCCCCACCCCCACATTAACCTGCTGCGCCATGCTGCTACACATTGCATCGCCATCAACCAAATACTGACCGGCCCCTCATTTGACCCTCGTCCTGACCAGACACATTTTCCTTTTCAACCTTATTACTCTGGTTACGCCCGATTAACCCTTTTGATGCTGCAGTCAATTGGCACCACGCATCTAATGGAAATAACAGAGGGAGCTCCCTCTGTCACCATCGGCACCCCACTGTGTGATTGCGGGGTACCCCTGGTGTCTATAGCAACCTAACCTAATAAAGGCTTCCAGTTCGGCTGTGACGTCACCACACCTGGCCGTGCCCAAGGGCATAGTGATTTACAGTTAAATAATACAATGCAGTACAAATATGTACTGTATTATACCAGTGATCAAGAGATCAGCCCACTGCACATAAAATGGAATATAAAGCAATCAGAAGGTTATATAAACCCCAAGGCGGTACCATTGTAAGAATCAACTAATCCTGAAAAAAACAAGCTCCTACACAGCTCCGTACACAGAAAAATAAGAAGTTATAGCTTATGGGGGTTTTTTGTGTAAAAGCAGTAAAGTATAAAAAATATTTATAAATTGGTTATCGCTCTAATCGTATCGACCTGCTGAGCAAAGTTAACATATCATTTGTACTGCATGGTGACTGCTGTAAAAAATAGATATAAAAAACACTACCAGGATTGCTGTACTTTATTCATCCCGCCTCCCAAAATTGTTGATAAAAAGCGATCAAAGCGTCATATAAACCCCAAAATGATAGCAATGAAAATATCAACTCACCCCGCAAAAAATAAGAAAGTTATGGCTGTCAGACTATGCCGATATAAAAATGCTAATTTTTACAAACGCATTTCTATTGTGTAAAAGTAGTAAAAATAAAAAAAAATATTAAATTGATATTGCTGTAACTGTATCGACCTCATAGTAAAGTTATCCTGTCATTTAAACCGTACGATGAATGCTGTAAAAATGAAGCCCAAAAAACAATGCTGGAACTGCTGTTTTCTTTTTTTGCTAAAAAAAAAACTATGAAACACCTGTGCGCCCAAAATGCACAATTTACCCCTAGATGAGATCCATGAGGGGTGTTGAATCCAAGATGGGGCGACTTCTGGAATGTTTCGCTTGTTCTGGTACTTTGGTGGCTTTGTAAATGTAACATGGCACCCACCAAAATCTGCATTCCAAAAGCCAAATAGCGTCCCCTCCCTTGTATGCTCTGTCATGTGCCCAAACAGCAGTTTACACCCACATATAGGGTATTTCTGAACTTGAAAGAAATTGTGTTTGTGAAAATAAAAATTCACCTTTAACTGTTTATTATTGAAAAAATTTAATTTTTCCCCTACTCAGCCTAACACTACAACAAAATCTGTGAAACACCTGTGGGATCAATATACTCGCTATACCTCTGGACAAATTCCTTAAGGGGGTTATTTTTTTCCAAATTAGGTCTTTTTAGGGGTGTTTATTAAGTGTTAGTACCTTAGGGTGTCCGCAAACCTGGAATGACGCCCAAAAAATATCCTAATGAAAATGAGTTCCCAGAATCCAGTAGGATGTCCTCCTACTCTAAGGCTTGTGCTTCAGTCACATAGCACAATAGGGCCACATATCGGATATCTCTAAAATGGCAGAATCAGTGAATCGATGTTGAGTTGCGCTTCCCTGGTGATATCTACTGTGTTCAAGTAAATAATGGATTAAAATTAAAAATCTTTAAAAAAGTAATTTTTTTTTTTTTGCTTTATTTCCTGTCACTTTTTTGAATACTTTACCTGGGGCAGATTTTTTTAAATGGAGTAATTTATGGGGGTATCTAACACATAGGCCCCTCAAAGCCAAGTCAGAACTGAACTGGTCTCTAAAAAGATCTGTGTAACAAATTTTCTTGAAAAGTGAATAATGCTACTAAATTTCTAAGCGCCCTTCTGACATTTAAAATTGATGTCAATGTGTACATTGAGCAGACATGTGGTAGATGCTAGTTCTAAACTATTTTGTGTGGTATAATTGTCTTACACGCCTACATTTTTGAAGTTTGGAATTTTTTTCTTCTTATTTTCACAAAATTTTTATATTTTTCACAAATAAACAAATACCATATCAACCAAAATGTATTATTTACTTAAAGCACATTCTGTCTCCAGAAAATATTCTCTAAATCACATGGATAGGTAAAAGCATGAAAAAGTTACGCCCACATAAATGACCAATCTTAGATTTCAAACATGGGGTTTTGTCATAGAGGTCAAAACTGGTTTTGGATATTAAGGGTTAACAAGGGTTTGAAACGCGTAGGAAGATTCTCTGACTTTCTTTTCCAAAATTTGAGTTGCTATAGTTTTTATACGATTTTGTAAAATTTTATAGATTTTTTTACGCATTAATTCATGCACTTAAAACAATCTTTTTCCTCTTTTTCACTGTTTGTTGCTGATCCGTATGGCCAACATTATTCCATGAACATTCATCTTTCTGTTATTACATAGGCGAACCACCTGGTAAGTGAGCATTTTTCTAGTTTGCTAATTTTGTTAAAAAGTACATCTTGTCCATCATAAAACAAGCCCTCATGCGTCTATGTAGAGGGAAAAAAAAAGAAACGGCTTTTGAAAGGCGGGGAGGAAAAAACGGACGTGACCCAAACAAAAATTGAAAGGCAATAAAGGGGCTGTGTAGTTTACAAAACCCATTTTCTATTCCATGTTAGGGACTTATGAGTTGATTCAAGTGGTCTGTGCTGACTCCCCATCCCTTTACCAGAATGGAAAGCAAATTATTCACAGAAGGAAAAAAAAACTTTCCCTAAAACATAACTTTTTCTATTTTTCAATAAAATGAATAATATCCTATAAAGAGTCTAAAAGGACAACGTACATACTGTATATGTCATACATGTAGACCCAATATATATACAGGCAGTCCAAGACTTACAACCCTCCGACTTACATCTGTCCCCTAGTTACAAATGTAGACTCATGGGGAATGCTGGCACTTGAAGTTCCATGTTCCACAGCAAATAGTATCTGTGGAACGACAAGTTCCAGCATGCCACAGCAGCACATGAAGTGAAATCTTCTTAATAGAGACATAGACAGCAAAACAAATGTATAAACCCTTCCCTGCACTATCCAAAACTAAAAAAATGGACACAATTGCAGGGCACAAAATGCTTAAATAGGATACAAGGGAAATAACCGCTCGTCCATCTGTAGTATATAATAGTTTCATAGTTTCATAGTTTGTAAGGCTAAAAAAAGACAAGTCGTCCATCTAGTTCAGCCTGTTGTGCTAAGGTGGTGATCCAGAGGAAGGCAAAAACCCCAATGAGGTAGAAGCCAATTGTCCTCATTTTAGGGAAAAATTCCTTCCTGACTCCAATCTGGCAATCAGAAAAATCCCTGGATCAATGACCCCTCTCCTGAATCAAGGTGATCAAGGTGATTCAGATTCAACTTCACCGTCTATGTACTAATAATTATAGGTGTTGCCGTGTCTTTCTTAAATGTTCAAGTATATCCCAATATTGTAGAATTAAAGGGAATAGGTATTCAATGAAAAAATCCTATCCTTACACAATAGACTTATCACTTTCCTTTAGCAGAGCACCCACCCCGACAAGGGCGACCCCACAAATCTAACACCCTATTGCACCCTACAATGTACCCTCTTCTAAAAATCCAACCTCAGTCTTATCACAACTTTTTCCAACCTAGACATGTTTCATCTGTAATACAATTGGTTGCAAAAGGCTTCCTTCAGCCACAAACTTCAATATTATTTACTAACATTTTATGTAATAGAACAGTACAAAGTAACAAGTATGTGTGAAGTGTGTAGAAAATGATATGCGCTTTTCCACATTTTTGCAAATTAAATAAACTGAAAAGTGTGACGTGCATATGTATTCAGCCCCCTGTACTCTGATACCCCTAAATTAAATCCAATGGGACCAATTGTCTTTAGAAGTCACCTAATTAGTAAATACAGTACATCTGCATGTAATTTATTCTAAGTATAGCTACAGCTGTTTTGTGAGGGCCTTGGAGGTTTGCCAGAGAATATTACTGATAAACAGCATCATGAAAACCAAGGAACAAACCAGATAGCTCAGGGATAAAGTTGTGGCAAAGTGTATAGCGCTGAACATCTCACGGAGCACTGTTTACTCCATCATCCATAAATGGAAAGAATATGGTGCAACTGCTAACCTACATAGACATGGCCATCCACCTAAACTGAAAGCCCAGATAAGTAGAGCACTAATTTGAGAAGCAGCCAAGAGGCCCATGAGGAGGAGCCGTAGAGATCCACAGCTCAGGTGGGAGAATCTGTCCACAGTACTCATATTATTTGTGTAGTCCACAAATCTGGCTTTCATGGAAGAGCAGCAAGAAAGGCCTTTATGAAGGCAAGCCATAAGAAGTCCAGTTTGCAGAAAGCTACATAGAGGACACAGCAGCATGTGGAAGGGGCTCTGGTCAGATGAGACCTAAATGCCAAACACTATGAGCTACATGGACTTGCATTGTGGAGTGCACCCGTGCAGCCCGATCTACTGCAGTGGTGAGCTGGCCACATTTTCTAGTATACTATGAGCCACATGTATGAAAACTGTCTAAATCTAAAGCTCACTTAGTTGTCCATAGCAACCAATCAGAGCACCCCTTTAATTTAATATAGTGCTCTGGAAAAATGAGAGGGGCACTCTGATTGGTTGCTATGGGCAACTAAGTGAATTTTAGACCTAGACAGTTTTCATACTTGTGGCCGTATGTGCGGAGGGAAATCTGTTAAAGGCTGCAAAAGACTTGAGACTGGGGCTGGGGTTTACCTTCCGGCAGGACAACGACCCTGAGCATACAGCCAAAGCTACAATGGAAGGGTTTACATCACAGCAGATTCATGTGTTACAATGGCCCAGTCACAGTCCTAAGTCCCATTGAGAATCTGGGGCATGACTTGAAAATTGCTGTTCACAAACGTTCTCCAACCAATCTGACTGAGCTTGAATCATTCTGCAAAGAAGAATGGAAGACATTCATTCCAGCCTCTAGATGTACAAAGCTGTAGAGACCTCGCCCAACAGACTGCAGCTGTCATTGCAGATAAAGGTGTTGTCATGGGGGCCGGTGCGGGTGCCGCGGCCGCCCACGACCAGCCCCTTGCTGCCCGGGCCCCGGCGCTCATCCACTTGCCCGTCCACGCTCATGTGCTTCCTGCTCCTGCCTGTCCCAGCCGCCGAGCGCGCACCCACTGCTTAGGGCGCACGCATGACGACTGGTCTGGACTTAAAGGGCCAGCGCGCCGGTAATTTGTCACTTGCCGGCCGCTGGTCCTATATAAGGAATACGCCCCAAGCACTCTCTGCCAGATTGTTGGTGTGCGTTAGTGAGTCTTGAGAGTGTTAGTGTTCCGTATTGATTACCCGTGTACCAGTCTGTTCCGCTACGTTTCCTGACCTTGCCTGTTTGCCGCCTTCCCTGACCGTCTCCCCGTCTCTGACCACGAATCTCTGCCGCCCATCCTGACCTCCTGCCTGTCCCCGACTACGTCTCTGGATTACGATTCTGTACCACGCATTACCCCGGCCGCCACCGCAAGCAAGTCACGTCAGGGGTAGCGACCTGGTAGCCTCACGCCGCAGCAAGTCCATTCCGCTTTGCAGCGGGCTCTGGTGAATACCGGGGGCTACTTAGACTCCACTCCCTGGCGTGGCTTAACTATAATCGCTTGCGGTGGTCCAGCGAATCCACCAACCCAGTACAATCTGGCCATGGATTCTGCCAGGGTACCTTTGCCCGAGCTCCGGGACGTCACGACGGCCGTCGCCCAGCAGAGCCAGCGTATTGACCAGCTCGCGGCCATGATGCAGAACCTTGCGACCCATCTACCTGCGGCTGCTTTCTGCCACGCCAGCACCAGTTGCTCCTGCAGCCATGGCTCTACCTGTTTCTGCACCGGGACCATCTCTGCATCTGCCGCTCCCCTCACGCTATGATGGAGACCCCAAGAAGTGCCGAGGTTTCATCAGTCAATGCTCCATCCACATTGAGATGTTGGGGCATCAGTTCCCTACCGAGCGGGCTAAGGTGGCCTTTATAATTAGCCTCTTATCGGGGGAAGCCTTGGCCTGGGACACTACGCTATGGGACCGAGGAGATCCGTTGACGGCAAGTCTGCAAGCCTTCCTCCAGGGTTTCTGCATCGTCTTCGAGAACCTGGCAGCACCTCCTGCGCTGCCGCAGCTCTGCTCCGTCTCCGTCAGGGCGACTGTACTGTGGGTCAGTACTCCGTGCAGTTACGCACCCTAGCCTCAGAGCTGGACTGGAATAATGAGGCTTTGGTGATGACTTTCTGGCAAGGCCTTTCTGGGCGCATTAAAGATGAGCTCACTGGTCGGGACCTGCCGTCCACTCTGGACGAACTAATTCGGTTAGCCACCTGAATTGATATTCGGTTTGCTGAGAGACAACAAGAGCTCCGCCTCCAACGAGTCTACCTTGTCTGGCTCCCGTTTTCCAACGACCTCTACTTCCTCCGCCTATGGTTCCTGAGGATGAACCCATGCAGGTCGAGAGATCCCACCTGACCCAGGAAGAATGTTCGCAGAGTCGTCAGAGGCAGCTGTGCTTCTACTGTGGCGGTTCTGGCCACTTCATTGGGGACTGTCCGGTGCGTCCGGGAAACTTTCGCACCTAGAGCTCGCAGGAGAGGCATCCCTAGGTGTCAGAGCGGCCTCTCCCCGTCTGACCATTCCCGTACTATGTGGAGTTTCGCCGGAAAGCACCTTTCAAGCCACCGCCTTCTTTGATTCGGGGTCCTCTGGAAATTTTGTCAGCCACGCACTGGTGTCCAAATTTCGTCTCCCGGTGACCCCTCTGCAGAAACCCATGTTCATCTCCTACGTCATTGGCGAATGCCTAAAGGACGCTATTCGGTTCTGCACTGCGACTCTCACCTTGCAGATTGGCACCCTACACAAGGAGACTCTGAAACTTCTTGTTCTGCCTCGCTCCTCTTCTGAAATTCTCCTGGGCCTCTCCTGGTTGCAAGACCATGCTCCGACCTTAAACTGGAACACGGGCGAGATTATCCGTTGGGGTCCCGCGTGCCACTCGCGATGCCTTCCTGTACTCCATCCAGCTCTACGACCTGCCTCTGTAAAGCCTACAAAGCCTCTGCTGGGTCTGCCCACTCCTTACCAGGATCTAGCCAACGTCTTTTCCGAAAGACAGGCCGAAACTCTTCCTCCGCACCGGCCGTTCGACTGTCCTATTGACCTGCAACCCGGTACTACTCCTCCCCGAGGCAGAGTCTATCCTCTTTCTGTCCCGGAGACTAAGGCGATGTCGGAATATATCCAGGATAATCTCTGTAAAGGCTTAATACGCAAGTCTTCTTTGCCTGCGGGGGCCGGTTTCTTCTTTTTCAAAAGAAAGATGGTACTCTCCGGCCCTGTATCGATTATCAGGGACTCAACAAAATCACTATAAAAAATCGATACCCCCTGCCTCGGATCTCGGAGCTTTTTGATCGCCTGTGTGGCGCAAAATTTTTTCCAAGTTGGATCTACGCGGAGCATACAACTTGATTCGTATCCGTGAAGGCGACGAATGGAAAACGGCCTTAAATACCCGAGATGGCCATTTTGAAAAGCTCGTCATGCCATTTGGCCTCTGCAACACTCCGGCGGTGTTCCAGAATTTCGTCAATGAGATCTTCCGCGATCTCCTCTACGTCTGTGTTATCGTCTACCTAAATGACATCTTAATCTTCTCTCCTGATCTGGAAACCCACCCCCATCATGTCCGCCAGGTGCTCAAACGTCTCCGTGACCACCAGTTATATGCCAAACTGGAGAAATGCTTGTTTGAACGCACCTCGTTGCCCTTCCTGGGGTACATTGTCTCGGATCAGGGTCTCCAGATGGATCCCTCTAAGCTTTCAGCGGTCTTACAGTGGCCTCGATCAGTGGGTCTTCGCTCTATTCAATGCTTTCTGGGATTTGAAAACTATTACAGACAGTTCGTCCCGCATTTCTCCACGCTCGTGGCCCCGCTGGTGGCCCTTACGAAGAAAAATGCCAACCCTAAATCCTGGCCTCCAGAAGCCCAAGAAGCCTTTGATCGCGTTAATTCAGCATTCACTTCTGCTCCTGTTCTGGCTCGCCTGGACCCGCACCGTCCGTTTGTCCTAGAAGTGGACGCCTTCTCAGTAGGTGCAGGCGCTGTCCTCCTACAGAAGTCCTCTGGGAAGCTGCGTACTTGCGGCTTCTTCTCTAAAACCTTCACCCAAGCCGAAAAGAATTATACATCGGTGATCGCGAACTACTGGCCATTAAATTAGCCTTAGAAGACTGGCGGCACTTTCTGGAGGGAGCTCGATACCCCATCGATGTCTTCACCGATCATAGAAAATCTTCTCTATCTGCAGTCTGCTCAACGACTGAATCCTCGACAAGCCAGGTGGTCACTCTTTTTCGCCCGCTTTGATTTCCTCCTTCACTTTCGGCCAGCGGGGAAGAACGTCAGAGCGGACGCCCTCTCTAGATCCTCGGACACAGTGGGCTTGGAGCTGCCTCTGCAGCACATAATTCCTCCAGAACGACTCCTCACGGCGGCCCCTGTGGACCTTCAACATCTACCTCCAGGGAAGACCTACGTACGTCCTGCCATGTGGCCTTGAATCCTGAAGTGGGGACATGCCTAACGAACAGCTGGTCATCCTGGAGTCCATAAGTCCCTGCAACTAATCGCTCGTTATTATTGGTGGCCCACCCTCGTTCAAGATGTTAGAGACTTTGTCCTGACCTGTACCTCCTGTGCCCTTAATAAAGTCCCTCGTCTCAGACCCGCGGGTCTGCTTCAGTCTCTCCCGGTGCCAGACAGACCTTGGTCCCATGTGGCCATGGACTTTGTTACGGACCTCCTCTGGAAACACGGTCATTTGGGTGGTGATAGATAGGTTCTCGAAGATGGCTCACTTTGTTCCTCTGCCCGGGTTACCCTCTGCTCCTCAGCTGGCCCAGCACTTCTTTCATCACATTTTTCGGTTACACGGTCTCCCATTGCATATTGTCTCGGATAGGGGGGTCCAGTTTGTTTCGAAATTCTGGCGGGCTCTATGTGTTCAGTTGCAGGTTCAGCTAGACTTCTCGTCTGCATACCACCCTCAAAATAACGGGCAGGTAGAGAGGGTTAACCAAGTTTTAGGTATCTACCTACGACATTTTGTATCCGCCAGTCAGGATAACTGGTCCGACCTCCTCCCCTGGGCGGAATTCTCGTATAATTCCCTAGACTCGGAATCCACTGGAGCCTCTCCTTTTTTTATTGTGTTTGGGCTACACCCCCGCCCGCCTCTCCCTCTGGCTACCTCGTGTCACGTTCCTGCCGGTGATGCCTAAGTACGGGACATCAAGGCACTCTGGCAAGTCACACGACAGGCCCTTCTACGGGCCTCCGCTCGCACCAAGGTCCAGGCTGACAGGTACTGTAGACCTCCGCCCCTATTTAAGCCTGGTCATAGAGTTTGGTTGTCTGCCAAATATATTCATTTCAAGGTGCCCAGTTATAAGTTAGGCCCTAAGTATTTGGGCCCTTTTGTGGTACTTCGGCAACTGAACCCGGTGTCCTAAAAGCTCTGCTTGCCTCCTCCTCTGCATATCCCGAACACCTTCCATGTTTCTCTCCTCAAACCTGTGGATCTGTCTCGCCTTCTCCTGTGGCCAACGCTGATAACATCTTTGAGGTCAAGGAGGTGCTGGCGGAAAAAACAGTGAGGAGAAGCGGTTCTTTCTTATTGACTGGAAGGGGTTCGGGCCCGAGGAGCGTTCCTGGGAACCCGAGGCCAACCTGTCATCTGACCTCCTCTCTAAATTTCGAAGAAAGAGGGGGAGCCCTACATGGGGGGTGGTGCAGTCAATGGGGCTGGTGCGGGTGCCGTCTCCCCCCGCGGCCGCCCCCCTGATCGCATGGGGTCCGGTGCGGCTGCCCACGACCAGCCCCTTGCTGCCTGGGCCCTGGCGCTTGTCCACTTACCCATCCACGCTCCTGTCCTCCCTGCTTCTGCCTGTCCCAGCCGCCGTGCGCGCGACGACTGGTCTGGATTTAAAGGGCCAGCGCGCCGGTAATTTGTCAATTGCCGGCCGCTGGTCCTATATAAGGTACATGCCCTCTGCACTCTCTGCCAGATTGTTGATGTGCGTTAGTGAGTCTTGAGAGTGTTAGTGTTCCGTATTGATTACCCGTGTACCAGTCCGTTCCGCTACGTTTCCTGACCTTGCCTGTTTGCCGCCTGCCCTGACCGTCTGCCCATCTCTGACCACGAACCTCTGCCGCCCGTCCTGACCTCCTGCCTGTCCCCGACTACGTCTCTGGATTACGATTCTGTACCACGTATTACCCCGGCCGCCATCGCAAGTAAGTCACGTCAGGGGTAGCGACCTGGTAGCCTCACGCCGCAGCAAGTCCATCCCGCTTTGCGGCGGGCTACTTAGACTCCGCTCCCTGGCGTGGATTAACTATCATCGCTTGCGGTGGTCCAGCGAATCCACCAACCCGTTGTAGGTGTCCTACAGAGAATTGACTCAGGGGGGCTGAATACATATGCACCAAACACTTTTTAGTTTTTCAATTTGCAAAAGTTTGGAAAAGCGCATATTACTTTCTTTACACGCTTATCGTTTTCTTTACTCTTCGCAAATACCTGCTACTTTGTGTTGCTCTATCACATAAAATATAAAATATCAATAAAATACATTTATATTTGTGGCTGTAACATTTAAAAATGTGGAACAATTGAAGAGGGAGATAGACTTTTGCAACCCATTGTAAGTACAGAATCTTTGGTAGATGACAACAAAGACATAACAGTCCAAAGCTATAGCTGATGTGGTCACTGTCAGGATACGTTCGTCTGGGCAGTCTCCCACCTGTTTAGCACAACGACCTGTGAGGGTTAATAAGTCTAGCCTGGGACCACACCCTGGGAGAGTTGCTGCTCCTGAGCCAGGAGTGACAGTTCTCAGGACCAATCGGAGGGCCCGGATGCCCCAACCAATAGCTGCGGGGTGGTGTCCAAGCAGACCTCTTAAACCTCCTCATTCCCTCCAGGCCTTGCCTGACAAAGGTGATCCCTTGCTGTTTCCTGTTGTTCCTGTTTGTTGTTATTATTGTTGTTGTTCTCCTGGATTTCTGACCCCGGCTTGTTTCTTGACCTCGCTTGTTGCCTCTGATTTTGTACTGTGCTCCTGACCGTGTTTGGAGCCCGGCTTGTTTCTGACTATTCTTCTGGCTTACGTTTTTGGCATATACGTTCCCGTACGTTTACCGACCCGCACTGATTGATACTGCGTTTTCCCTGACGGCCCTGCTCTTAGCAGCGTAGGGGCTGTGGTCCAGTTGGGGTGTGCCGCCTAGGGCAGCACGCCAAGTAGGCAGGGACAGTGGGCTGGGTGGCAGTCAGGGCCCACTGCACCTCCCTTGACGTTACAGTCACACTCAAGTATGGTCAAACTTCAGGTCACACAATACCTTATGGCCACCATGAAGTTTGACTGTACTTGAGCTTGGCCACATCATCATACCTTTGGACTGTTATGTCTTTGTCGTTAAAGGGGTAATCCAGCCATACAAATAGATGGCAGATTGATGGGATATGCCATTAGTGTGTGATAGGTGAAGGTCCCCTATTTCAAGAATGAGCCCCCAAACATCTCTGTTTGGAATATGCTTGGCTATACTTCAAACTCCGATTGAAAACAATGGGAGACTTCTGACCATCTCTCTGTTCAAAACAGAGAGTTCTTGGGGCTCTTTCTTGAGATAGTGGAAGATCCTAGAGTTGGGACCCGCATCTATCATACCTTGTTCCTATCACACGCAGATGACTTATGCTATCAATATGCCATCAATGTGTATAGTTGAAAAGACAAAATAGAGACAGCGCTCCCTAACGCAATATTGCGACCGCAGTGATCTTATTATACATATGTTTATATAGAGTAACCTACTAGTATTGTACTAGGCAAGGTACAACACTCTGAAAATCATTCACGGATTGCGGGAACTGAAGGTGCTGGAGTCCGCTGCAGGGCGTCAGTTGTCACTTTTTCCGCCAGTCCACGGAAGCAGGAGACTTCAAGTACGTGAATAGAGGTTATTTTGGTAAACCCTTTAACCTATTGTATACCACGACTCAGAGACAGCAATGGACGTGCGATGTTTTAGAATAAGCTTTTACTCAAAAGGAAGGCGCGTTTCGCGCCAGTCTGCACATCAGTTCCACCGAAATAACCTCTATTCACATAGTCTATGTGTATAGTGGGACAACCCCTTTAACTGCTGACAGACCGAAACTTATCTGAGGTTAAAATTTTAGGGTGAAAAAGAGGGTCAGATTTGTGGGGTCGCCCCTGTTGGGACTAAGGGAAGTGAAAGGGTTTTCCACGTTGGGACAGACATTTTCATTTTAATTTTTCTCTTTAATTCTACAATATTGGGGGTTACTTGAGCATTTTCTGGGAAAACAACACCTTAATTTTTAGTACATAGACAGTGG